>JASDQU010106125.1:27983-52782 GCA_032191745.1 Picea mariana
GGGGGGGGGGGGTTCTATATCTAGATAGGGATGGTTGCAATCTGTTGGCCAATTGATATAGTTTTAAGTGTGTTTAATTCAATTTATTTATTCATTGAAAAAGACAACAAAGAATCCCTAAAACCCTGAATGGTTGAGAGAAACCTACCTGGAAGGTGGTTGTTGGTAATTGTTGACGTGGACCATATGATCTAGGGTATGGAAAGCGTGTGATCCATAAGTTCTCTATGCTTGAGTCAAGTATTCGACATAGGATATAGGAGTATGTAAAGAGCCTCTTATAACTCAAAAATTTCATTTTTTATAAGTTTAGAACCATTATAAAAATGTCATAAAATGGCCAAATGATCGGTCACATCATTGTTTCACATGAAAGTTATTTTTAGTGCAATGCAAAAGAAGGCTTGTTGCAAAGATGCCATTTTTACGGGATGTTATGTATGACATGAAAACTAAATTAAATTCCATCTGATGTATCTAGTGATAAAAAAAAGTAACACTGATGTATCACACAGAGAGAAAAATATAACCATGCAAGGTATCACATTGATAAAAAAAATTAACCCATGCAGTGTATCACAGAAAACACATGTTTATGTATGATGTATCGCATGAAGAAAAAGTTTGGGAATTTATGATAAGCCTTGGTCTACTTGAATGTGTTTCATAAGAAATATTTTTATGAGCTTGTGATATGTCACATGAGAAAATTTTATTGCACCACAAGTCACGACAATAAAAAGATTTAAAGATGTGATAAAAGGTAGAGAGAAACAATTTCCAAAGAGTTCCTTTGTCATAATAATACACATTTCCAAAGATGCAAAACATCGTGACTAATGCAAAAGATGCATGATACACACTATATTGTAGGAAAATAAATTTTGTGTGAAATGGAAAGAGGCAATATTATTCGTGATATGTGACATGCAATGTATCACAATAGAAGTTTAATCTTGTACGAACTACATTGTATCACACAGTAAGTGAAATATTGTGTGAAGCAACGCAATGAAGCAAAACTTATGAAGTTGTGACAAGGGGTAAATTTATTGCAAGTTTCTAATGACATGTCAAGTTTGAATAAATCCATATATAATCATTTTGTATTAAAGTGAGTGAAATATATATACAAATATATGACCTTTGGTTTCATCTTCCTAGATGTTGGTTGGTTTCTCCTATTTACCTATGAATATTCATTTTATCCTAGATTAAATATCTACATTAATATTTATAGTACCATAATCCCAAGGATTAGGTAACTGACATTCCCCCCTTAATCCAAAGGGGTGTTTGTAAGTCCAAGTATCTTTATGATCTTTTCAAACTTTTCTCTTCCAAGTGCTTTGATGAAGATGTCTATGATTTTCTCACTTGTGGAAAAATGTATCAGTTGCATGATCTTGACCTCTACACGATGTTGAATCAAATGATACTTTGTGTTGATGTGCTTGGTTTGATCATGGAATATATGATTCTTGGACAATTTGATTGCAAAAGCTTTTTCAATCAAAATTGGAGTAGCATTTACTTGTTTCTTCTACAAATAATCTAATATCTTCCCGAGCCACACAATCTCCTTTGTTTCTTCTATAGTAGGCAAATATTCTACCTCTGTAGTGTAATATACTTGAACATATTGTTTGTGCGATCTCCAAGATATAGTTATTGATCCAATGCTCGTGAGGTATCCTAAAGTAGACACTCCATTCTCCTTATCCCCATCAAAGTATAAATTTGTATGTCCAACTAGTGTGAAGTCTTCCACCTTAGAGTATTTGAACCCAAAGTATTGATTTCCTTTAAAGTACCTTCTAAATATCTTTGTAGCTCACCACTTTCCTTCACAAGGTTTTTTCATGAACCTGGAAAGAATATGAGTGCAAAGGAAATATCTGGTCTAGTATTAGTAAGGTACATAAGACACCCCACAATCTATTTATATTTAGTTGCATCCTAAAATCCATTCCCTTCTTTCGATGTTAGCTTCATATTTTGTTCCATTGGAGTAGATAGGATTACAATTGTCCATGTCAATTTTGTTCAACGGTTCTCCAATGTACTTCTTTTGGGAGATGAATACATGCTTTGGATTCTAAGTTACTTCAATACCCAAGTAGTGGTGAAGATATCCCATGTCTATCATTTCGAAACCCTTATTCAATTATTTATTTATGGATGTAATATATGCTTCATTGTTCCCTGTTATCAAAATATCAACTACATACACCACAAGATATACAACATTTTTTACAACTTTCTTAACAAACAAAGTTGCATCATTGAGATTAAAGTTCTTGAAATTGATCTTCAAAAGATGCTTTCTTATATTTTCATACCATGTGCAAGGTACTTTCTCTAGGCCATACAAATAATTTATGAGCATGCATACCTTATGTTCTTGACCTTTCACAATGAATCCTTCTAGTTGATACATGTAGACATTCTCTTTCAAGTCTCCATTCAAGAAGGTTGTCTTCGTTTCTATGTGATGAATCTTCCACCTATTTTGTGATTCCAAAGCCAACAATGTACAAATGATATCTCATTTTGATGTGGGGGAAAAGGTTTCCTCATAATCTATTCCTTCTCTATGTGAAAATCCTTTCGCCACAAGCCTCTCCTTATGCTTGTAAAGTGAGACATCTTATTTTTACTTGTTCATGTAGACCCACCTCCAACCAATTGGTTTGGTTCCAAATTGAGAATTCACAAACTTCCATGTCCCATTCACAATGAGAGCATCATACTCCTTCTGCGTGGCTTCTTTCCACTCATCATGAGAATTGACATTTTCAAAGAAATTTAGTACAATGTTAGTAGATAAATTCAATTCACAATCAAATGATATATATATATATATATATATATATATATGATTTACATCACTTGAATATGAATTATCTACAACACCTCCATATTGTCTTGTAGAACTTCCAATTCCTTTATTTCCAACTTCATCGAGATGAACAATTTCAAGTGTATTTATGAGCCACTTTGGACTTTTCTATGATTTCCAAGTTGGTCCACTAATTGAGATGGTGTTGCATTCCTATCAAGGTTCAACCTTTCAATCCTCTCAATCACATCATCCAGTTGAAGTCCTTGTTCTGATGAAGTGGTTGGATCTTCTTTATGAGGGGGTGATGTAACCTCAAAAGGATGTTCCAGAGATTGATCCAAGATAGGGATCCCCCCTTCAATATGTGGAATCTCGTCATCAAACTCGTGATATGTATTTACATGGGTGAATCTATCTAGATGATCAAGTTGCTACTCAAGATTCTTGTCATTCTTAGTGGATTAAAAAAAAACGCATCTCTAGAAAGAATGAACTTTTTGTTTACCTCATCGTATAGACGGTATGCCTTGGTGGTATTTGAGTACCCCAAAAATATGCACTTTTGACTCCTAGGACCACGCTTTTTTTTTTCTCCTTAGGAATTAAGGCATAGTAGGTGGAACCAAAAACCTTGAGATATCTCACCGAAGGAATGTGGCCATTCCACATTTTGTAAGGATTCTTGTTCCCAAGATCAAGATATGGATTCATGTTTCCCACATACACTGCACATAGAATTGCCTCAACCTAAGACATCAAGTTCACATTCTTAAAAAATAACATTGAACAAACCATGTTCAAGAGTGTCATGTTCATTCTTTATGCTACAACATTATATTGAGGATTGTATGGAATAGTGGTTCGATTTTTGATTCCATGTTGACGAAGATATGTTTCAAATTCATTACATGTATATTCCTCTCCATTATCAATACAAAGAGTGTTAATGCTAGTTTTTTCTTAATTTTCAATCCATACAAGAAAATTTTTAAATTTTTCAAATGCTTGAGACTTATGTTTCAACAAGTAAACCCAACACATTCTGGTGTATTCATCAATAAAAGTCATGATAGATTTATTACCAAAATAAAATGGAACGGGAATTGGGATAGACAAATCAGAGTGTATCAACTCTAGCTTTCTACATGTTCTCGAAGTGGAATCATGAAAAGTTTGCTCACTGTGTTTACCAAGGATACAAGCCTCACATTGCCGCAAATTCCTTGAAATTGTAGAAAATTTGAAAACACCATTGTTCTTCATCATACGAAGACTATCATAATTTATGTGCCCAAATATAGTATCACCAAAGATTGGAAGACAATGTACCTTCATCATGATGATAAATATATGCATAATTTTGTGCTCGTGCATATGTCCCTTTCAAATTCAACAATTTGTCATCCTCCCATCCTGTCATGACGACCATGTTGTCAGAATACCTCCTTATTTCAACTTTTCCGTCAAAAATGTGAATGAAATGGCCTTGCTATCAAATGTGCACAAAAGACAACAAGTTCCTCCACAACTCATGAGGATAAAGAATGTCATGCAAAAGAAAATCAGGGAATCCATGCAATTTGAGCCCGATGGTGCAATTTCCTATAGGTTCATGAATGTTTATCTGCAAAGTACACTATGCCATCTACATTATCATTCAATTCTTCAAAAAAATCTCTCTGAAATGTCATGTGGGAAGTAGCACCGATGTCAAGAAACCAATCATCTCTCCAAGAATCAAATGAAGCTTTGAACAAATATTCATTTATGCCAATATTGTAGTGAGAAACAACAAAATGAGTGGATTCATGAGATTTACCCGTGTCTTCCTTTCTTTTATCTTCTCCTATGGGATTCTACATGTCTTTGTTGTTGATGTTTTGGTAGATGCGGGAGGTATTAACCTCCAAGTGTAACCTTTGTACTTAGAATAGAATATCCTGGGAGTAAGAGAACCATTAATAAAATGTGTGAAAACCCTAGAAGAGAAGTCAACCCAAGGAGAATAATAATAAAGAAATAGAAGGCCCCAAAAAGAGAAGTCGGTCCCACCTGGAAAAGTCACTTGGACAAGCTAGTATAAATAAGGAGGCACATAGCTCATTTAGACACACTCACTCACTCAGAAAACAATGTGAAAGTCTAAGGAGGAACTGTGGAAGCAACTAGGGTGCAAGTCTAAGGAGCAACATTGGAAACTAGGGCGCAAGACATTTTGGTATCTTCTTCTTGTGCGCTTCTCTTGGTAAAGGTACGATTTATTAGTATTTTGTTGCTACTGCAATAGTGGTGTTTCTGGTTAGGGTTTATCTGTTGATTCTAGTGTGGACTTGCCAGAATCATTCTATCTAAGAAAAGGTTATTGTGCTTGGGGGTAGCATATGTGGATGCCTATGGTTGGGTGACAATGATGTGACATTGTCTATGGTTAAAGAAGCATATCAAAATTTTAACATGGTTTCAGATATGGTTTCCTTTGTAACAGTCTAACCGCTAGAAGGAACATCCTTAGTTTCCCCTATTTTCAAGATCATTGATCACTTACTACACCCACCAAGAAGGTAACCTAAGTAGGGAACATATTTCCCTCGTATCAGATCTGCAAATTTTTGAAGTTGAGAAATTAAGGTTTTCTCATAAAACCCTAGGTCAAGACATATGGCATTCAAAATGACTATCAATAATAAGCTTGATGAGAATCTTGAGGGTGTTGACAACTTTCGAGCATGGAAGTATAGAGTGATTCTCATTCTAGAGAAAAATGATCTAGAAGGTTTTATTGAAGAAGTAGTTGGAGAGCAAGAGGGAGATTAAACTAAGGCTAAGCACAAGAAGGATATGGTTAAGGAAAAGAGGATCATTGTAGAATCTATCAAGGATTGCTTGATCCCACATTTCTCATCATTGAATACCTTGAAAAAAATGTTTGATGTTTTATCCCAATTGTATGAAGGAAAGAATATCAACTGGAAGATGACCTTGAGGACACAAAAGAATGTGAAGATGAAGAATTCAGAAACCATTCAATCTTACTTCACAAGGGTGTCTCAAATCAAAGAAAAACTTGAAGCTATTGGAGATATATTTGAAGAAATGGAGCTAGTAATGATTACATTGAATGGCCTCCCAAAATATTGGGAATCATTTATTAAAGGAATTTGTTCTAGAAGAAAGATAATGAAGTTCAACAGGATGTGGGAAGATTGCACTCAGGAAGAAGTTAGAATGGAAACACGAGAAGAGAAGTTGGGAAATGATGATCAAGCCCTAGCAGTACATGCAAGAAAAGGAAAGAGAAGGAAAGAGGATCATACCCCCAAGAAGTTTCAAAGGTCATGAAAGTATCAAAAGGATTAATCTAGCTACAAATGCTATTGTTTCCAAAAGATGGGACACATTGCAAGAAATTGTCCTCTCAAGAAAGAGCATGCCAGAAAAGGACAAAATAAGAGACATCATGCTCATGTTGTAGAAGATGAAGAACCTTCTTAGAAAAGAACAAAATATTATGATTCAATTGAAGAACATGTATTGATATCATCTCTTATAGGAACAATCACTTATGGAAGTGACACATGGCTTGTTGATAGTGGTGCTTCTAAGCACATGACCGGTTACAAGGATTCTCTCTCAGATTTGGTTCAGAAAGATTCACCTCATAAGGTGAATCTTGGTGATGACTATCAATATCCCATCAAAGGAGTAAGAGAAGCCTCCTACAAATTAGATTCCAAAAAACCCTTGAAGATAAAGGATGTTTTGTATATACCTGGTTTGAAGAAAAATATCCTTTCCATATTAGCATTGGAAGAGAAAGGATTCAGACTCACTTTTATTGATGGTGAAGTTCATAGATGATTTTAGGGGCTAAATTTAAAAAATGGGCTAATTTTCCATGGTTTTTCCCAAAAAAAAGATTTGCCAATTTCCATTTTTTGTAAAAACGTTTCGTCCAAATTTCATAGACTAAAATTATTTTACCTTAAAAATCGCCAAACTTTTATACAAACTATATAAAATTCTTAGAAATTTGAATATTTTTACAAAACTATCACCAAATATTTTACATTTTGCATATTAAGGACTAGTAAGATTAGCCCATGTTTCTACATTTTAATATAAATTTCCATCCTTAAAATCATCCCTAGTGAAGTTCTCATGTGGCCAAGAGGAAAGATTCTTGATGATTCTATTGTGATTGGTGTCCAAGAAGGAGGTCTATACAAGTTAAAGGGACACTCAAATTCAACACTAGTACACAACACAGTAAATCCAAGTGAGTTATGGCATAAAAGGTTTGCTCATGTTACACTACAAAGCATTACCTATCGTAAGAATGATGGTAGCAGGTTTTCCATAGATTCAGGTGGATCATGAAGGAACATGAAAAGGATGAGAACAAGGCAAGAACATGAAGAATCTATTTCCAAGCAGTGACAACAAAGCCAAAGGAGTTTTGGACATCATGCATTCAGACGTGTGTGGACCGATGTCAGCAACTTCACTTAGCAGGTATGTATATTATGTTTTATTTATTGATGATTTCTCACGTAAGACTTGGATTTATTTCTTGAAATCAAAAGGTGAGGTATTTAGCAAGTTGAAAGAATTCAAATCTCTTGTAGAAACTCTTTCTGAAAGGAAGATAAAGACCTTGAGGTGAGATAATGGAGGAGATTTCACCTCAAATGACTTCAAATCATTCAGCAGAGAAGTTGGGATTAAGAGGGAGCTCTCCACTCCCTATAATCCTCATCAGAATAGAGTAGTGGAAAGAAAGAACTGTATGATAATGGAGGCAGTAAAGGTCATGATGCATGATCAAGACTTGCCTATGAACCTATGGGTAGAACAAGATATGATTTTTGTTTATGTGCAGAACAAAAGTCCTCACCGTGCACTTGGGAACACGACACTAGGATAAATGTTTACAGTAGAAAATCTAGAGGTCATCCACCTGTGGATATTTGGCTTTCCAATGTATGTGCATGTTCACAAAGAGAAGAGATCAAATTTGGATCCTTTAGGCAATAAGGGTGTATTTGTTGGATACATTGAAACATCTAAGTCATATAGAGTCTACATCCCTAGTTATAGAAAAAATGATATTAGTAGATATGTTACCTTCAATGAGGATGAAACCTTAAATAGATCAAGGAAACATCATACAAATGAGATCTGTGATGAGGAGCCTAAAGCTCCAAGATTTTCATACTCAATTGTTGGTAATGATGTTGTGCTAGAGGAGCATGGTCCAGAGGACCATGACATAGAAGAACCACAAATACCTATAGAAACGATTACAAATAAAAAAAGACCAGCTTGGGCTCATGAGATTATTTAGGATTCTGAAAAGTATGGTGCTCCAGATGGATCTTTCAGAGAAAGAAAGAAACTTCGACCATATTCCAGTTATTTGGCATTGTTATGTGATATCATTGATGTTGAGCTTACTTGTTATGAAGAGGCTACATAAAATAGAGTATGGAAGGATGCCATGATTGAGGAATACCAGTCCATCATTAAAAATGATGTCTGGGATGTGGTTCTGAGACTGAAAGAGAATCAGTTGTGAGTTCCAAATGGATTTACAAGAAAAAACACTCAACAAATGGCAGTATCGAGAAATACAAGGCAAGGTTCGTGGGTCATGAATTCTCCCAAAAAGAAGGAATATATTATGAGGAGACATTTGCTCCTGTGGTGAGGTACACTTTGATTAGAGATATACTTGCGATAACTACAGTTATGAAATTGAAGGTACATCGATGGATGTGAAGAAAGGCTTCCTGAATGGTATAGTGGAAGAAGAAGTGTACATGGAGCAGCCACAAGGATTTGGGACACATGACAAAGAGACTCACGTGTGCAGATTGAAGAAATCCTTGTATGGATTGAAACAAGCACCCAGGGCATGGTATGATAGAATTGACAACTTTCTGATGAGCTTGGGATTCACCAAGGGTAAAGCAGATCCTAACCTTTACTACAAGCTTGGGGATAATGGACCAATGATATTACTGTTATATGTGGATGACATGTTTCTAATAGGGGACGAGAAGCTCATCACATAGTGCAAGATAAATCTTTCATTTTAGTTCGAGATGAAATACCTGGGTATGATGCATTAATTTTTGGGTCTAGAAGTGTGCCAAAAACTGGATGAATTTTCCTGTGCCAAGGAAAATATGCGGTAGAAATACTGAATATATTTGATATGATGGATTGTAAATCCATGCCCACACCGATGGTGACGAACCTAAAGTTATTGAGTGATAATTCATTAGAGACAGTGGATGTCACCATGTATAGGAAGATGATTGGTTCGTTGATGTATTTGATGAACACTAGGCCAGATATATGCTTTGCAGTGAACAACTTGAGTAATTATATGTGTTATCACTGAAATTTCGTTCGTAAATGGTTACAAGAATCCAACATCATCAAACAGTTATGAGGTCACCCATGGACCAAAATTACCACAAAAGCATTTCCAAAAGGTCCAAAACTATACAATCAATGATAAAATTAAGGAGCGCTATGACTACACAGGGTGCGTGCACACATGCACAATCCAGAAACGTAGGAAAAGCGCACATGCACACGATGCGTGACTGTGGTCGCTAAAAGCCACGTACATCTGAGAACGACGCATTTATGATATTGGTCGGCCTCCCACCCACTTTTGGTTCAACTTCCAAGTTGATTTGACACCCAAATCTCGGCTGAATCCGACAGGGTGGCTAGTCAAAGACCTAAAAATGCCCTAAATAGCCTCTTTTCACACTACATGCTGGTTGCACAATACCTCAAAGAGGTGATATAAAACAAGGCCATGGGTGCACTTCATTTTCAAGGAATTCATTAGCAAAGTTATGCTGCTACTATTCTCTCGAGGAATCCTCTATTCTCATCAAGAGTATACTAGCACCATTACATTGGGCAATCTATATCACCTCTTGAGTGGATTAGATTGGGATTATTTCACCATTTCATTCAAAGTTGTAAGAAGAGCTTAGTTGTGGGGGTCCAAGAGCCCTCCCTTGGAGGAAGAAGGGACCAAAAGTCCTCTTTCTTCTTGGTGTTTTCTTTCACTAATATAATCCTTGTTATTGGTGACATGAGTCTTATTGGTTTTTTGTTCTTATGTCCTTATGCTCAATAGTTTAGTTGTTCTTTTATTTCTTAGTTTGTTCTTTTATATTTCCTTCTCTAACCATTTCCTTTACAACTGTCTTGCTTAGCTAACCCAACTAAGCTTGTAAGCACCTTTGTTTTTCTCACTTAGGTGACAAAAGAGGCACAACAGATTGACGACTCCACTGGGGAAAGGTATCAATTTCCTACCCCATTTGGGTTTTTATAGCTCTTCTTTTGGTTTATTTAACCTTCAGGTACCTTAACCGACCTAAGTCGACCTGCAAAACATCCAATTCGAAGTTGAATTGAGAGAATTCCATTCGTAATTTTCTTCACCACCGTGTGTCAGTTGTGCATGGGTTTATTGGCCCACAGTCGTGCATCATGTGCACGTGTGCCAAAATCATAGTGTTGCTCTGCGCACCTGCGCCCAAAAGCCTGTTTCGGTCTGCGCTCAGTGCGCCTCTATCTACTCTGAGACCCGCGCACCTGTGCAGAAAAATACACATTGTAAGTTTTTTTGTGATTTGGGGAAGGCCCCTAGCCTTCTTAAAAGTGATTTCATGCATATTGTAATCTGCACCACACTTAGTTCCCTTTTCATATAAATGGATTAGTCAAAACACATAGGCACTTAGGGGATTTAAAATCATTATTTCCTCTTTTGCTTTCATTTTTCCACATGGATGGCTTGCTTTGACTAAAAGTATAAGTTGGAATCATTTGTAATCACATAAAACTTGCATTGGGACCAGAAGTTGGATAACAATCGCTTAGTATGCTCTTCTCTCGCGCTTCCAAGCGACCTTGAGAATCAAAAAAAGATTGTAGGACAATTTCATCTCCCTTAAAAAGACTAAAACCTTTAGGAGAGGAAAACAACCCCCCTCGGGACTCCTCTTAGTTTATTTTTCAAACACATCTTAAGATTGTAACGGGCCCATACATGCCCACATGCTACAAAGATATGATAGTGTTGAAATTTACTTTCTTAGATTAAATCACTAGGGAAGTTTAAAGGTTTTGTAACGGGCCCATACATGCCCACATGATCACAATCTAGGATAGTTTCAAAGCTTTCTTAGATTAAATCACAATAGGGAGTTAAAGGGATAGTAAATGACCCACATGTCCATATGCTAGTTTCCTAGGGACTTTTGAATTACGCAAGGTTGTACCAAACACATTTAGTTAATTAGGTAATCAACACTTGTAAGGACCAAGTGAAGTCCACATGCAGCAAGGTGGCACCTAATTCATTAAAACATTGGCACACTTTCACTCATTCACACACAAAAGTCACTTATCACTCACATAGTTTTCCTCTCGAAACGTGGAGGTCAAAGTAAGTTTCCTTCAAAGGGATTCCGAAACACCCCACCCTTTTCTTGACGAAACTATCCACTCCCATTTAATTTCCACGAGGTTGGTTCACACTCCCAATCTCTCAAACAACCACATCTAAATTTTTTCTCAAAACTCACTAAGTTTTCCTCCACAGGAGGTGCCAAAAGAAATTTTTTAGTCTAGGTAGGATTTCGGGGATAGGCATCCAAATAACTCCCCATTATCTGGTTCTCACATTATCAAAACAATAGAAGTTGTCAAATAGGGAACTTTAAATCCTCCAAGTCAAGTGTTCCTAACACCATAAGGCAGGGAGATACCCATGAAGGGTTGAAGTTTGAGGTTCGGTTGTTCTGTGCGTCCCCCCTTGAGGCACCCACCTCTTGGACGGGATCTAGCCCATGACCCATTTCTTAGACCGAAAATCTAAATGTCGCACTTTGACAGAGGTACCTAGTGACCAAATTTTAGGACATATACCCAGGTGGTAATTGTGGGCTGCAATTGCACCTTGATCGGATTTTGTGTGGCTATTGGGAAATATCGCCAGCTCTTTTGGGATATGCCCCCTTTACCCCTCATTATAACTGATTATTTCATCCTTCACTAGTTTCTCTTCCAGTGACTTCAGACCCCACTGTTGAGTACTATTGGAAGGTCCAGTGCTATTTGAGAGGAAGGACGTTATGTCTTTTAGGACACAAACATTTGTTTTCTTTGATTCCCCACGTGGAAAAAACTCACTTATCCACATATATGCTTCTTTTTCAAAACACTTTATGTATGATGCACTTTTGATTACATTTTTTATTTAGATATATATCGTGTAAAGTTCAAAAAATTGCAACAAAGGCTCTTGTTTTCTCTCATCACAATTCACACACATCCACTCAGCTAGTCAGACATCATAGGGGACCCAAAAAAACCCCGTCGTTCCAGATGCTTGCTAAACCTCCCTCCTATTCTAGGGGGGAGTTCCTAGTCTTGCCAACTCATCGGCACCACCTTCACACACTCCAGTGAGTGCCACTGTCTCAGGATTAGCTTTGCTTGGTTCCACATTACTTGGGTCCACTTCCCAAGGTCCTCCGTCCACTCGCTCTCCTTTACACGGAAGCGGGATGCCAACTTCCTCTCAAGGGGGAAGTACCAACCCACCTAGCCCCCCTCAAGGGTCAGGTTCACAGAACACTCACACCATGGCTGGAACTAATCCTCTGCCCCCACTACAGATGCCATATTTGGCCTCTCTTAACATACCATATCTAAGAAAAATCATAAATGGTCCTATATTGCATGACCCCACATGGCCTGCAATGCCTACCAAACTACCTTCAGACATCCCCAAGTTTGAAGGAAAGGCAGGAGATGACCCTGCCAACCATGTCATGACTTTCCACTTATGGTGCTCTTCCAACAACAATATGGATGATTCCATCCGACTATGATTATTTCAATGCACACTCATTGGCCCATCAACCAAATGGTATGTAGACGAAAAATCGGGGTCCCATGCGACTTTTGAGTCCTTGGCCAAAGCATTTTTGACCTTCTTCCAATTACCAATCCACCATGACAATGGTATTGAACTACTCTCTTATTTTAAACAAATCTCAGCCCCACATATTGTTGATCACATTCACGAGTGGCATAGACAATGTAGTTTGTGCAAAGCCGAAACCACCAAACAATAGTGTCTTGACTGGTTTCTCAGATCACTTGTCTCTCTCCTCGGTAAAGATGTAGCTTCCACCTTCCCTCAATCAGAAGAAGAATCCATTAGTAAGGCTCAACAATATGACCTCATCTATTCACAATCAGGGTACTTATACACATTACTTCTCAATCTCCCAAAACCCGTTCCATTCAGTCAAGACAAACCCGGGATGTCTCACTCAACAGACGGATTGATTGGTAATACCATGCACCACAGTCCACAACCCCAACAACCAACAATGTATGGCACACCTCAATATCCACTGGCATATGGAGGAACCCCTTATTATCCTCCACCCCCTTATCAACACCCATACCCTGTTGCTCTTCCCCCACCCACCAGTGGGCCACCGCCAACACCTACAATACACCCACCTATCCAAACCAGTTCTGGTACTCCCTCTACCTCTGCTTATACTCTAAGTACTAGAGAAAGTGCCACGCCTTCCTATGTACCTTACGGATCACAACTCCCACAGAATCCGTACTTTCCATTCCCTGGTCCTCCACAGCCCATGGCTCCCCCACACCCTCACGCTGGGGTGAATTTTGTTCAACCCTCTCTCGTTCAGCAATATCAAAATATTGAATAGCTGAATACGGAAAATCCAACCCACCCGTCGAATAATGCCAAANTGGTACTCCCTCTACCTCTGCTTATACTCTAAGTACTAGAGAAAGTGCCACGCCTTCCTATGTACCTTACGGATCACAACTCCCACAAAATCCGTACTTTCCATTCCCTGGTCCTCCACAGCCCATGGCTCCCCCACACCCTCACGCTGGGGTGAATTTTGTTCAACCCTCTCTCGTTCAGCAATATCAAAATATTGAACAGCTGAATACGGAAAATCCAACCCACCCGTCGAATAATGCCAAAAAGAAAGGAAAAAATAGGAACAATAGCAACCCAGGTCAAGGCGAGAATCACCCCCAACAAAACCAACCTACTGGGGGCAACCAGAATCAAGGGAATCAGAACCCACAGGGGGGCAGTAACAACAGGCATCAAGGGAGAAATAACAATACTATTAGAACCACCTTCCCTTTTGCCCTTTGCGGTGAGTTTGGTCATTATACTCATCATTGCCCCCAAATTGTTGATTTTAAATGGATGAAAGACTCAGGAAGTGTACCACACCCTCCAGCCCTGCCTGCCCCTCAGCAGGCCCCACAACAATATGTGTAACAACCACCCCCAGTCGTGCTGCAAAACCCCATTCCACACCAGGCTATGATAAACACCCAACAGGACATACAACCTACCCCACCACAGTTGGGACAATACCTCAATCCAAACAATCCTGCAGATCGTACTATCCTCCTCACCAGTGAGGACAAAATCCTTCTGCAAACACATAATCATCAATACCGTGCACCCGCAGAGTCTCCTCCAATTCCCCCATAAACAATCCCAGCACCAACGAGACCCCCGTTGGTAATTCCTCGCCCTAACATAGAAACACCTCTTTGCATCCCTCGCATCCCATTTCACAGGAATGTCCACAACCCATAGGCTAGGGCATCTCATAATTACAGTTTGGTCGATGACTTAGGACAATCCCCAGCTGCCATGTTAGTCTTAGAAGTCCTTCAAACTTGTCCCACTTAGCGGGAATCATTACTTTCCGCCTTGGGGGTCGTCGACCTAGCGGATACTCAACTCATCAAATTCGACCTCGACAGTGGAGAGCCCCATCTCCCCACTCTCATTTCTTTTCAAATCCCAGTGAAAATTTGGAACATTACAGTTCACTGGTGCATCATCGATGAAGGTGCATCCACATGCATTATGTCCAAGTCTATATGGAAAAAACTTAGTTCCCCCGAACTCATACCATCTGCCATTACCTTAAGAGCTTATGATGGACGACCATATTCTCCTGAAGGGCTCTTCCAAAATGTCCTTGTAGAACTCGAGGGCAAGACCATTCTCATTGACATTGAAGTTATCGATGCCCCACTCGATTATAATATCTTGTTCAGTCGTAGCTACATGTATGCTATGAAGGCAGTTGCCTCTTCCGTCTTTCGAGCAATGATGTTCCCTCATAACGAGAAGATCATTACTATTGACCAAGTTTCACTTTACGAGCCTAACCCCTCTGCCAACATCGATAACATTCTCCCTCTCATCCACATGAGTCATGACGCATACCCGCTCATCGAAATGGGTCCCAGAATTTTCAAAGACCCATCATTATTAGAAACTTACCATGGTGCACCACCGCTCCTTCATCCTTCCAATCAAGTATGTGTCTTATTGTCCAACGGAACTGACATAGAGGATACCCTTCCTCCTAGGGAGGCTTCTATCATATCTGACGTCCCACTAGTCATAGAGCTCCCCGCTCATGAGCCTCCTGCGAACTCGTCGACTCCACCAGTTCACGATTTCACCTCTCCCCAAGGCCATATCCCAGTTTGGGAGACAGTTCCCCAAGCCATTACTCAAATCCCCTTCTTCTACCCTCCACCAGCCGTACAAGCTTTCCAAGTAGCCGCAACGCTTACCCTCCCTAATATGGTGTTGGCAATTCCAGTTTGGTATTTACATCCACCAGAGATGGTCCCTCAACCATCCCTTCCCCCCCAAATGGAAGGAATCCCAATGAAGATTCCCATACTCACTCCCACCATACCCTCTACACCCCCACTTATTAACCTTCCTGCCACAGCTGGGGGCAAGCGAAAGAAGAAGGAGCCCACAACTCCACTTCCCCCACGCGTCCAACCTCCTTGCACACTATGTGAGAAAGATGGACACCCAACCAACAAATGCCCATCTTTACTCAAGTTACGTAATCTAATTCAACCCAGTCAAACACCATCACCGCTCGCCACTGGAACAAGTACTACCACTATCTCCCCAAACACAAATAGCAAAGGACTGCGAACCAAATTCACTTGTGCCATATGTTCAGAATATGGCCATTATACACACCATTGCCCAGCGCTACCTCAGTTCTGACAGACATTAGTCGCAGTACACCAAAGCTTCCAGCAGGAACATCGTTCAGTTACGTCATCCCCACCAAACATCACTAACATCCATTATGTCATGACTTTAGTCAATGAATGTATGAGATTCCCTTGCTCTCTATGTGAATCCTTAGATCATTTTACATATCAATGTCCTATGATCATTGAATACCGGCTACACCAAATGACCCTGATTCAAACCCCTGCACCGCCTACATAATCGATGGTTGACCTTACCTCACCACTTGAGATTCTTCATGTCATTTCTCCTGAACTAGAGGAACTCCCTATTCCTCCATGGTTCTTGGATGACTTATCCAAGGATTTACCCCCAAATCCCCCCAATTCTCCCATTCATTTCTCTATGGAAATTTTACATCCAACTACCACTGGAACTCCTTAGTACCTCGATATTTGGTTTATGTCGAGTGAACCATCATAATCTCATTGCGTCGTTCACCCTGCTTCTTCATCACCACAGGACAACCACATGGTGATAGTCATCGATATCACTCTTTACGATCCCTTATATTCCCACCAATTCAACTGTGACGAGGACATACTCAAAAAGTTAAACACCCCCGACTATCCATGGGATGCGCTACACCACAGAGCACTCTTCTTTTCACAAGAAGCCTTCACACCCAACACCCCATATACGCAGTCGAAACCAAGGATTTTATTCCATCAGGGGATATCGACTGGTTCAACAACCCCATCCTTGCCCCTGATGCTTTTGAAGAAGGAAACATGGCCAACATTTCCCCAACCATCAAAATCAATATTTCCATAAAAAATGGAGTCGTCGAGGAAATCACCATTGGTGCCGCATGCACTCCTCAAGAAATCACCGCCTATAAAGCCCTCTTCCAAGAATATCAAGATATTTTTGCCTGGTCATACACAGAGATTTCTGGCCTTGATCCCTCTATTGTCAAACATCACATCGACACCTGGCCTGACATTACCCTAGTTCATAAAAAACAACGACTGCTACACCCATCCAAAGCAGTGGCCATTAAAATCGAGATTGAAAAATTACGCGTGGCTAGGTTCATCTACCCCATCGCCTATACCTCATGGGTTTCCAACCCTGTACCCATTAACAAAAAATAGGGCACTATCCGCATCTGCACAGACTTTCACGATCTCAATCACGCATGTCCCAAAGACAACTTTCCAATGCCTTTCATCGATCAAATTATCGACGACTACGTAGGCCATGAGGCTCTGTCCTTCATGGACAATTTCTCTGGTTATAATCAAATCCAAATCCACCCAACTGATCAATACAAAACCCCATTCACCACCCCTTGGGGTATGTTTGCGTATCTTGTCATGCCTTTTGGCCTAAACAACACTGGCACCACTTTCCAGTGGGCTATGACATACATTTTTCACGATCTATCTCATATCATCCTCGCATACTTGGACGATCTCACAGCTCGATTCAAAAAATGCACCCAACATCTTGATGATTTACGGATCATCTTTCAACGGTGTCGTCAGTACAACATCTGCTTGAACCCCCTCAAATGTGTATTCTGCGTCATTGCTGGGCACCTCCTTGGATTCATCGTTTCCCAAAGTGGTATTACCATGGACCCCCTCAAAGTCCAAGCCATCACCAAAATTCCACCCCCACGGAATTTACGCCAACTACAGAGCCTACAAGGAAAAGCTAACTTTCTATGATGATTTGTCCCAGACTATACCACTTGAGCACATGGTTTCCTTCGCTTACTCTGCCATGACATCCCATTCCACTGGGATGAACATGCCCAAAAAACATTTGACGATCTTAAAATGGTGCTCTCCAATGCCCCTTTAATTAGTGCACCCGACTACAATCGCGACTATATCCTCTACATATCAGCCTCAGTTGTCTCAGTAGTAGGAGTTCTCATTCAAATTGACGATGACGATCGTGAGCATGTCATTTGCTACATTAGTAAAAATCTCTCAGGACCACCCTTCAAGTGTAAACACAAAGAGAAACTAGCCCTTGTCGTCGTCCTCGTAGTCCAGAAACTGYGCCATTACATTCTGCTTCGCACAACTAAAGTCATCGCAGATTCCAACCCTATGCAATACTTGCTCAGTTGTCRGCAAATTAATGGCAAATTTTCTTGATGGATYGATATCCTTCAGGAGTACGATCTTGAATTTTCAATGCCCAAGAGCAAGAAAGATCTCGTCCTCACTGAATTGGTCATGGCCTTCCCCTCTGATACTACCAGTGCCCCCGTCAATACCGACTTCCTCGATGAACATCTCTTTTACATCACTTCAGATGATCCTTGGTACGGCGACCTCCTCGTCTACCTCCGAACCCAAAAGTTCGAAAACCACCTTTCAAGAGATGATCGTTGTCATATTTTCCACCAGCCCCCCTGCTATCTCCTCATCGGAGATATCTTATATCGGCGAGGGATCGACACCATACTCCGTCAATGCTTGCTTATTGACGAGGCCGATAGAGTCTTGAATGATTGCCATAGCGACGTGTGCGGGGGCCATCTCTCGGGGATGTCCATTGCTCAGAAAATCATCCGCGCAGGTTACTTTTGGCATACATTGTTTCATGATTGCATTCATGCCATGAAGCGATGTGATAAATGTTAGCTTTATGCCAACAAAGCACGAGAACCACCCACTCTTCTTCACCCAGTTATTACTGCAGGCCCCTTTTGTAAATGGGGCATTGACTTCATGACTTGTAACCCCCCATCTAGCAATGGACACAAATACATTGTTGTCGCAGTCGATTACTTCACCAAATGGGTTGAAGCCATGCCCACCTTCAACAACACTGCTGACATTGCAGTGCGTTTTTTAAATAATCACGTCATATCCCGCTTTGGAGTACCACTCCAACTAGTTTTCGATCATGGGAAACATTTCGAGAATGAGATTTTTGTCAAAAATATCATCACAATTGGGATTCTCCCACGAGTTTGCCTCACCATATTACCCTCAGTCTAATGGACAGGTCGAAGCAGTTAATAAGGTCCTCAAGACCATGTTACAACGCACGGTTAACAAACATAAGACCAATTGGCATCATATGTTATTTTCCGCACTATGGGCTTACCGTACGGCTGTGAAAACAGCCACTCTTCCTATCAAGTGTTAAATTCCCACCTTACGCACCGCAATTGAGATATTACCCGACACTGCTCCAATGGAGTAGTGTTTGCTGAACTTAGAGTCCTTGGATGAAGATCGTTGATCTTCATTACAGAACAATGAGGCAGCTAAAAAATGGTCAAAGGCCACCTTTGATCGCCATGTCAACCTTTGCTCGTTTCAAGAAGGCGACCTCATCCTTTCTTACGATATCGCTCACGATACCCTCGGTCATGGAAAATTTGAGACACTATGGCATGGCCCCTACATTATCTAGCATTGCCTCACCAAAGGTGCATACATCCTGGCTTCTCCCTAAGGCCTCTCTCTCAAAGAACCCGTCAACGGGTTATACTTAAAGAAACTTTATGCCTAAGCGTAGCCATTCTACATTAGGTTATTTCTTTTTTAGTATTTTTAATCTTTTTTCCATACCTCACATCTAAACTATCATTTGTGTTATTGACAGATGCTTCTTCCACCGGCCTACCACATCGGTTACACTGACAATGCTAGCCGTTGGACACAAAATCTCACTTCGGCAACTTGGGTTCTCTATTCCCCCTCACATGAATTGCTTCACTCTAGCGGCATATGTTTGGGTTCAGCAACCAACAACCAAGTTGAATACATTGTTGTCATTGGCCTCCTCGTCGATGCCTGTCATCATCATATTCGTCACCTTAACATCTTTCTTGACTCCCAACTAGTCGTCCTCTAGCTCAATAATGTGTACCGTGTCCGCGATCCTTGCC
Source organism: Picea mariana (assembly GCA_032191745.1). Classification (NCBI taxonomy): domain Eukaryota; kingdom Viridiplantae; phylum Streptophyta; class Pinopsida; order Pinales; family Pinaceae; genus Picea; species Picea mariana. Next base: position 47,898 of record JASDQU010106125.1, read on the forward strand.
TCTTTCGCAAATACCTGCAAGTTAGACTTTTATCTCGACATTTTGATTCCATTACATTTACACATATTCCAAGACAATTGAATCAAATTACAGATAACTTAGCTAACATTGTGTTATATTGGCATATATCACATCAAGATACCTCTACACACACATAAACCATCAAGAGCTTGTCACAGTATATATAGATTAGACATCATCCACACATTACAAAACACACATGTAAACATCACAAAGACCCCAAAATGTATACTCATATATATATATATATAAATCGGTCAACAGTGCCATCAAAATGTTTACATACATATAAAAAACATCATATACAAAATCTGTAGGCCAACAAATCTCCTCGGTACAAAAATGGTGCCACTACACCAAAATGGGCTCACCAGCCTATATACAAAAATACAAAAATACATAGAGCGACACTCAAGGTTCCTCTAGAGCACTACCTCCTGCCCCTCCCTCAGGCAGTGGTGCCCCACCCACTACCGGTCCCTCTGGACCTGGAGGTAACCGCTCGGTCATCGCAGCACTTGCTACTGTTGCTCGTCGTACCACAGTCCACCACGTCAGCGGCACTCCCACACACTGCTTCAGGACACCCTTGTCTTGGATGCATGACCACATGCCCTCAGGCACTCCCTATAGCACCACCTCCAAGCAACGGTGAATATCCTCAAAATATCCCCCAGCCTCTGTCAGAAGAGCATGCAATGGTCCAGCACCAGGGTCATCAAAACGATGTCTCCTAGCCGCTCTCTCGTCACCAGCGGGTCTCACCTCAACGTCCTCGCACCGACGTCTCTCTCCTGCCCGTGGCTCTACCCTCAGAGGTTTCATCGGCCCCTAACGAGTCGGCGCTCTAACCCACTCAACCTCACGCCCGCGAGGTCCCACATCTGCACAAACAAACAAACAAAGGATAGCATCAACATCCATCCATACATAAATACACATGCTATACCGTCTAAATATCAAAACATAAAGCATCACATCATACCTCGATGGTCGAACACCTCCCCTGGAGGTAATACCATATCTGGATCACCCCTAAAATCCACCCCACAGTATGGATACTGCAGTAGGATCTGCGGCATCTGCCGCCACATCTGTGCAGCCTCGACCGAGAAAAAATGGCCACCCTCACCACACCATGGTGAACCAAAATTGTCGACCACCACATCAGTCGTAGCTCTCATGCACCAGGTGCACCCAATAACACTCTAGGGTGCAACATCAACACCCTCTCCAAAAACAAGGCCACCAAGATGGACCCAAAGGAAAAGTCTCTTGAGTCCACAGTCCAACATCTTTCTAGCTTCCCTACCATCTTGACATGCAGCATCAAACCCCAGGAAAAATTCTCTCTGGCCAGTGCCCTCCCCATAACGCTCAGCTGACCACCACTAATCCGCTAAGTCATGAGGGACCCATATACCCTCACAATCATCGCTGCTACACAATGATGAGCTAAAGAATCCATCACCCCGATACTCACTACAGAGCCTGACATGAATTTCTCCCTCAAACAATACCTCCAGCCCAAGGTAGCTAAATCTATGTCTGCAGGTAACAAAGGCTCCACTGGTAGGGGCATTCCCTGAAAAGGGAGCCCAGTTAGAAAGTATACATCCTCCACCGTAGTGAAGGCAATATGATCTCCCCGAACCATAAAGAAATGCATATCCAGACTCCACATCTGGATTAGAAACTGCAGAAGATACTCCTGCACCCATATCAAAGGGCACTCAAATAACTTCAGCAACCCACAGGCTGCCAAAGTGGCACGAACCCCTAGCTCCTCAATAGCCACGGCATCCCTCAGCTGTGACTAGTCCCGCTCTCTCCAATGGACCGACATCGTGAAAAATGATCGCCTGCAACCACATAATACAGTCCTAGGTTAGCCATATTGACCATAAAACACATTAAAATGTCCAAAAAAGACAAGTTTTGCACCCATCAGCCTTGCCCCCAAGGCGCGGTTGTTTAACCCACAGGCGTGCATACATGCGTGCCTGTTCACCCCACAGGCGCACATGCATGCGTTCTTATCCACCCCACAGGCACGCATACGTGTGCACCTGTCCTCCCTACAGGGGTGCCTCCATGCACCCCTGTCACAAATGCAGGCGCGCATCACAGCGCGCCTGTCCACTACACAATCGCACACCCATGCACAACTGTGTAGCAAATGGATGTGCATATCATGCGTGCCTTTGTCCCCCCTATGGGCATACCCATGTTCGGCTATCCGGATAACAGGCGCGCACCCGTGCGCGCATATTTYTGGATTTCCCACGCACTGGGGGGCCCACACCCATARAAACCCATGTACAACCCTCCGTATAGGCCCTACCCACAAATTGAAAACCTACTTTTATGCAGGACGATAATATTACTAAACTGAAGCTCATTGGTYCTGAATCGATTGCCTCGTTCTCCCGGAATCTCCAAATATCCTCTAAATACCTCTCATTCAGTCACTCTGATAGCAAGTACAAATGAGGTGGTAATGTGGGCCCTACAGCTATATATAAGCCTTTCCGCCAAACTTCCAAACACCATTCCAGGAGCTCCAGGTGTCCATTTTTTGATCTGTCTTCAGCCACGGGATCAACATCCCGTCACCTACATCCAGACAGTCCTCGGGCCATTTTTTATCCTTAGCCCTGGGGCACCATTTTTTTTTCATACCCCATCCAGGTATGCATGCTCATGTTCAAAATTATCAAATAAATGCTTGTATGTTCGATTCTCTTCAGATATTGTTCACGTCGGGCATTTGGTTTTGATGTGTGCAGGCACTTGGTCATCATACATCAAACGCAACCCCTTCAGGTATATAATCAACACTGGCATGTAATCATTCCCTCTGAATCTCAATTGCATCTCCAGTCACACCCTCTGAAATTTGCCTTTAGGATCCCCATCTCCGGCTCTGTAGTACCGACACCTCCATTGCATTTTAGGTATTGTTACCCGGTAGCACTCTCCCCCACATGAGTTGTCCCATTCATAGCACCCTTTGGCACTTTGATACTCATGCTATTTTTTAACCCTTTAGGGATGGGAATCYCGATAGTCTTACATCATGTCGTGAATCAACCACATACTCCTTCTCCTCATTTTGCTAGCTTTCCCAATGGACTCCCAGGTTATCTCTTCAAGGTTCTATTTTGGCTATGCCTTCGCAGTATCATTAACCCTCCATTTCATCCACAATTAGTTTGCCCCTCCGCAAATTTCCCTCCATCTCATCTAATTCATACAAAAACTCACCCATGGGGCCCTCAACCTCCACCATTTCTCTAAGCACATTGTGCCCTCACCAGCTCAACCATATTACATTGGGGCACCCGTTTCTGTATTTGTACAATCATCCCAAATTATTCTTTATATATTGTAAAAAGCCTTTGTTTCCAGCATTTACATATCTTTTTGTCGTCACCTTTGGCGATCTTCTTCCCTTTTTTTGGCAAACAAAAACCCTTTCTCCCTTGGTTGGGGCACTCCTTATCATATACCCCTATTGACATCATTCATATACTCCGAGTATCCCACAGGCCACTTACCTCTGCCCTCTGATTTTTTTCACTTTGTGTCACCTCTGGCACAACTTATCCCATGTTTTGTTGTCCCCCTGACACTCGACCTTGTTCAATGGTTGCGGCCACTTATACTTCTCATATACCCCCAACCAAGGGCAGTCTTGAACCTCCACACATCTTGACTTCGTCCATGTACCTCCTCCACTCCTCACCTCACCTAGTAGATTTCATGAAGCCCTTCGCTTCTTGGAGTCGCGTCTCCCTTTTGTCGACATCAACACAGTTTCCAGAGGGGCGACAATATCTTGACTCTCATTACCTTTCCAATGAGAGGTCTCGGATGGCACAGGGAGAACCACAATTGCTCCCTGCTATCGTTGACCCCCGTAACATTCGACTTCAACACTTTCTCATGCTATGGTGGCTCTTACTTTGTGACTATTGCAGTGATTTCTTATATTTTCCCAAGACCTCTGAACTTGGTTGGGATATCAATACCTACAGAATCCGTGATACTCCTTACAAGTGTCATTGCCTACTATTTAGAGTATGTTCCTCCACAGAATTGTCTTATGCCTTTATTACGACTTCCCCCGAGGGCGCTGCAGTTGTCTATATCAACACACAGTTTCAGTTACTGTACAACGCCATTTTTTTTTGAGTTACATGACACGAGCATGGGGCATGCCTGCCTCGTTTGTACACAATTTATTTTTACACACCTTATGGAAGGTTGGGTCCTACAGGTCCCCTTCTCCCTCCAACGGGTAACTCTTGACACTCTCACTATTGCTCTCTCTTACAACGACACTCTCAGTAGAAGAAACATTGATGAATTTCGGCTATACGTATGCTCCTAACCTCATCCATTAGGGGGCATCTGTTATCACTAAAATTTCGTCCGCAAATGGTTACAAGAATCCAGCATCGTCAAACAGTTATGAGGTCACCCATGGACCAAAATTACCACCACATCATTTCCAAAAGGTCCAAAACTATACAACCAGTGATAAAATTAAGGTGCGCTATGACTACACAGGGTGCGTGTGCACATGTGCAATCTAGAAACACAGGAAAAACACACATGCACATGATGCACAACTGTAGTCGCTAAAAGCCCACACATCTGAGAATGACGCATTTATGAGATTGATCGGCCTCCCACCCACTTCTGGTTCAGCTTCCAAGATGATTTGACACCCAAATCTCGGCTGAATCTGACTGGGTGGCTGGTCAAAGATCTAAAAATGCCCTAAATAGCCTCTTTTCACACTACAAGTTGGTTGCACAATACCTCAAAGAGGTGCTATAAAACAAGGCCATGGGTG
>JASDQU010106125.1:63083-76003 GCA_032191745.1 Picea mariana
TATGTATATATATATATATACACACACACACACACATATATCAATGTCTCAGAGTTTCGGCCCTCGGGAAACTCAGATGCGAGACTTCTTGTCATCGCACATCGCGAAATCTCGACTTGCGAAACCCCGAAGTGAGTTGAATGAATATATGAGCTTCGGAGTTTCGGATCCCGAATATTCTATATGTGAGACCCCTTGTCTTCGCATATCATGAAATCCCGACTCGCGAAAACCCGAAATGAACTTAACATTGTGTGTATATATATATACACATATATCAACGTCTCAAGGTTTCGGCTCCCGGGAAACTCAGATGCGATACTTCTTGTCATCGCACATCGTGAAATCCTGACTTGAGAAATGCTGAAGTGAGTTGAATGGATATATGAGCTTCGGAGTTTCGGCTCCCGAATATCCTAGATGTGAGACCCCTTGTCTTCGCATATCGTGAATTCCCGACTATCGAAACCTTGAAATGAGCCTAGCAGATATATGTGCTTTGGTGTTGCGGCACCCGGGAAATCGAAAGGTATGAACCCTCGTCTCCATACATCGCAAAATCCTGGTACGCGAATTCTCGGTAGGTGAAATCCTRGATAAGTCTTGGTTTGACTAGGATCTTGGGTTTCGGGGTGTCGAAGGATTCGACTTCCTTGCATTTCGATCTCCCAATGTCCGAAGTCCTGAAATGCGAAAGGTGCCTCTTGACTTAGCCCGGTATCAGAACCGATGGACACGTGGAAGTAAATCCTACACTTGGTGCGTGAATTGTACACGATGAATTTTCAACAAAAGAACCCGTGAATTGGTTAGGTGAAGGTCCCGATTGGAAGACCTAGCCTATGCCAGAACCTCGTAAGAATTTGGGAACTCTGTCCCTCGACAACGAAGAAGAAAGAAAAAGGAGAAAAAAAATCTTAGCTCCCGTAGTGGGTGTGTGACAGGTGAGCTCCCTCTTCATCCTGGCATCTTTGCAAAATCTTACAAATTCTTTTGAGGTGTATTCTCCTCCATTATATGACCTGAGTATCTTGATTTTTCTTTCAGAGAGATTCTCTATCAAGGATTTGAATTCCTTGAATTTTACAAACACTTCATCTTTTGATTTCAAGAATTAAGCCCAAGTCTTGCAAGAATAATCATCAATAAATGACACATAGTATAGATACCCACTAACAGAGGTTGATGGAATTGGGACACATACATCTGAGTGGATGAGATCAAAGATTCCTTCTGCTTTACTGTCACTCTTCAGGAAAGGGTTCTTTATGTTCTTTCCTTGTGCACATCCCTTGCACACACCTTCATGATCAACCTTGAATTCTGGTAGACCTATCACTACCTTGCTTACATATGGTAAGGATTTGTAGTTGATGTGAGATAATATTCTATGCCAAAGTTCACATGGAATCTCAGTGGAGAGAATCAAGGTTGCATCTGAGTGACCTTTTAATTTATACAGGCCACCTTCTTCTGTTCCAATAACAATTGCATCTTCTACAGGTTTTCCTTTAGGCCACATAAGGACTTCACCATCTATGAATGGAACCTTGAAACCATTCTTATCTAAAGTGAGGATAGAAAGAAAATTCTTTGTCAAAACTGGTACATAGAGTACATTCTTCATTTTCATCGGGGTCCTTGAATCAAGTTTATAGGTGGATTCTCCTCCTCCTTTGATAGGGTACTGGTAGTCATATCCAATTGTAACTTTCAGGGGAAAGTTCTTTTCTGTAAGCCTAGAGAGGATGTCTCACTGATCAATCATGTTCTTAGAAGAACCAGTGTCTATGAGAAAAGTGTCCTTTCCAGGTGACACAAATCATGTGAGAGCATAGAATAAAATATAGTCTTCAATCTTTTCTTCAATCATCTTTGTAGGTGGCTCATCATCTTCAACTGCATGGTCATGGTGTCTTTTGTTATTTCTCTTTTTGCATTCTTCTCTTATGGCTGGAAATATTTTAGCAATATGTCCCATCTTATCATAATGATTGTAAATATGTTGAACCTGCAAAGAATAGATCTAACTAAACAATAATACACATATTTGCAGAGAGAATTGGAGAAAGAAGAAGAAGGAGATAAAGAATGAAATAATTCTCATTAACTGTTATGAATAATGAATAATTTACACGTGATATACTCTGTATAACTCAATGAGTGCACACTAGAGGAGAACCAATGTGCCATAGTGGTGGTCTAGAGTGATCTGGACACACACCAACAGTTACAGGAGTGAACTTCCACCTGGTCTAGTCTCTCAAGCAGTTACGGGAGTGAACTACCACCTAGTTGAGTTAACTAGTCAACTAGTCTTTAGTTAACTGACTGAACAAAGAGTAGTGAGGAGTTAACTCAGGGAATCAAGGGTAATGTGCTAGTTTGGTGATGATATTAAGGCAAGGTCGAATTAGCATGGTGATGATCCCAATGTTGCACGGTGATAAAACCAATGCAACATCTAAAGTCAACTCAACTAGTCAAACTGAAGTGTCAACTGAAAGAGAATATTCTCTAGGTGGAATATTCTCCCCTAAAATATAAGAGACTGGATAACAACTAATTATAACTAATAAACAAGGAAAAACTTTAGGAAAAATAAATCCTAGGTGTGTGTGAAGTAACTCCAACACCCCCCCNAAGGTCGAATTAGCATGGTGATGATCCCAATGTTGCACGGTGATAAAACCAATGCAACATCTAAACTCAACTCAACTAGTCAAACTGAAGTGTCAACTGAAAGAGAATATTCTCTAGGTGGAATATTCTCCCCTAAAATATAAGAGACTGGATAACAACTAATTATAACTAATAAACAAGGAAAAACTTTAGGAAAAATAAATCTTAGGTGTGTGTGAAGTAACTCCAACACCCCCCCTTAACATCACTATGGTGAAAATAAAGAATGGGTCCTGACAACGAGGCCATGTTAGGTGCCCAAATACAAAAGATACACTGAAAATAAAGTGAGCAAAGAGGGAAAACCTCATGGGAAAAACCCCCCCTCAAGGTACAATGTATGTAAAAAGAAAAACTACAATTGCTAGGCAATTGTGTCCTTCACTCCAAGACGACTTCACAGAGAATGGAACTTCTGCTCAGTCAAGGTCTTGGTGAATATGTCTGCCGTCTGTTCTGTTGAAGGACATAACTGTATGTCGATGATCCCCTCGTGTACTAAGTCCCAAATGTAGTGCATGTGGATCTCGATGTGCTTCATCCACTTTCTCTGAACTGGATTTCTGCAGAACTTCAGAGTGCTCTGGTTGTCACACTAGATGACGATCGGTTGATGAAACTGAATGCCCAACTCAGTGAGAAAATGTTGTAGCCAAGAACTAAAAGTAGAAGTGAATCAATCGTCCTGAGCATGTAGACATTCAGGTCTGATTTACAATGTACAAAGTTATGTGACAATAGGTAAGAGTCCATCTTGGCATACCATACCCTCAGAGCCTGCTTCAAGCCATAAAGAGACTTCTCCAGTCGACAAACCAAAGATGAGTCCTGCATAAATCCCTGGGTATGCTCCATATAGATCTCCTCAGAGAGATCACCATGAAGAAATGCATTCTTCACATCCATCTGATGGACTTCCCATCCCTTGGTTGTCGCAATGGCAAGTACCAATCGTATGGAATCTATCTTCGCTACTGGAGTGAAGGTCTCATCATAGTCAATACCATGAACCTGCTGAAAGCCTTTGGTGACAAGCTTGGCTTTGTATCTACTAATTTTTCTATCCGCTACACTCTTGGTCTTGTAGACCCATATGCATCTGACAAGTTTCCTCCCAGAAGGAAGGGGAACCGGATCCCAAGTTTGGTTCTTGAGGAGGGAGTTGTACTCCTCCTGCATGGCGGATTCCCAAAAGGGATTTCCAACAGTCTCTCCATAAGATTGTGGATATGAACACTGAACCAAGAAAATATGTCTGGAAGGAAATGGTTCAGTGGCAGTGAGCGCAACAAGAGGCTCCTTGAAATCAGATCGAGTCCTCCTAGTATCGGCTGGATCACCAACGAGATCCCCTGCATATTGAAGAGTAGTCTGTGCCCACTTGGGCCTCTACTTTGGCTCTGCAACTTCATCTGGATGCTTTGAATCTGCATCTGACTGTAATGACTCTAAATCTGAATCATCTGAGTCTTATAAATCATAACTCTCGTTTGAAGAAGAGTCAGCATGTGCATGCTCATCATCTTAGATAGGTGGAAGAGTGAAGGTGTCTCCATGTAGCTGCTGAGGTACATGCAAGACACTTTCTTCGAATTGGAAACTATGCTCAATGATGAGTCGGTCCGAGAAAAGATCAATAAGTCAATATCCCTTCACACCGTCGGGGTATCCACCAAAAATTCACTCAATGCTCTGTGGATCAAGTGCCTTCCTCTTTTCAGAGGGAATCCAGGCCCATGCACATGAACTGAAAATGCGAAAGTGGGTCACTTCCGTTTTGAAGCCACTCCAAGCCTCGTAGGGGGTCTTATCCTTAACAGATCTATGGGGAGATCTGTTTTGGATGTATGTTTTACAATTAAGTGCTTCGGCCCATAGTCTCTGTGGTAGTGACTTTGCATGCAACATTCAACATGCCATCTCCTTTAGAGATCTATTTTTCTACTCAACAACTCTGTTTTGTTATGTAGTATAGGGAACTGTGTGCTGCAACTGAATCCATGCCTCATAGAAAATATTGTGGATCTCATGATTCACATACTCTTCCCCATTATCATTTCTAAGGAATTTGATCTTCTTTCCGGACTGTGTTTCAGCCAAGGCTTTGAAATCTTTGAGGTGTTGAAAGACCTCGGATTTTTTCCCGAGAAAGTAGATCCAAGTAAAACGTGAGAAATCATAAAAAAAAAATGAGAACAAACCTCACTTTGCTGATGGATGGATGCATAAAAGGACCCATAAGGTCACTGTGGATCAGATCTAAAGGTGCAGAAGCTCTATGAGACTTTTCTTTGTTGAATTTCTCTTGAGGGTGTTTTCCAAGAACACATCCCTCACATACTCCCTTGGAGAAATGGATGTCTGGTAGACCATCAACCAATCTTTGCTTACTCAGGTGTTGCATGTATCTGAAATTCAAATGTCCAAACCTTTCATGACATGTCCTACTACTTTCATCAACATGAGTAAGTAGTAAAGTAGAATCATGTTCAATGAATTCAGAAAATGTATATAATCTAGACTAATGATTTACCTCACCGATAGAAACCCTGGAGTTGGTTTGCATGTCATAGATGTCCATGGAATTTGGTGTGAATATGACTTTCTTTTCGGTGCCGAAATTCGTCATCTGATAAATGGAGAGAAGGTTGACAGAAAGTTTGGGAACTTGCAACACATTCTTGAAGCTTCTGTTGGTGAGTTCAATCCTCCCTTTATCGGTGACTTCAACATAAGAGTTGTCCTCCATCAGAATAGGAGGACATTTGCATGCATCCAAAGAAGAATATACTACTTTTGAGGAAACCATGTGATGTGATGCTCCTGAATCTACAATCCAAGAATTAGGAGAGGAGTTGATGGAAATCAAGGCATGGTTATTCAGATCTTCTGGCTTCTTCTTCTTGGCACTCTCGAGGATGCGATCTCCAAGGTTGTTTTGCTAAAGTATTTGAGACATCATATCTATTTGTTTTTGCATGCATGCAGATTCCGAATGGAATCCTTTGTGACAATACATGCATTTCTCCCCTTTTCTTCGCTTTTCCCCTTTGGATTCAGAGGCATCGATCAAGGGTTTTCTATACCCTTCCTTCTTCAGATGTGCATGAGATTTCTATTTATCTTTATCTTTATATTTTTGATATTTGTGGCTTCCATCATGCATAGTGAGTGGATGCACCCTTGGGCCTTTGATTGTGCCCATGTTGATGACCTTGGTTTTCTCTTGTGTCAGGGATTTGATAAAGTCCTCAAGAGAAAGCATCTTCCATGTGGCTCCAGAGGCGAATCTGACAGAATGGAATGTGGATACAAATACAAAGAATTCAGGACCAGCCTTGGAGAGAATGGTGAGAACCATTTGTTTCTCCTCCTTCGATTTATCAACCCCACAAGCTTTGAGTTGCGACAATAAATCCTTGAATTTTGTAAAGAAATATTGGATATTGTCGAAGCTTTTTGGATCCAATGTGAGCAGCTCCACCTCCAACATGTGTCCCCTCATCTCATTATGTTTTCTAAAGATCCCTTCCAAGGTGGTCCAGGCTTCATTGGGAGTCTTACAGGAAGATATGTGAAAAAGGAGATCGGGAGAAATAAGACTGCAAATTGTTCCAAGTGCCTCATCCATGCGATTTAAGTACTTGGATTTTTCTATGGTTAATGTCGGTTTTGTATCTGTATTCAAGGTTAACCTGTACAACCCTCTCATTCAGAGATGTATGACTATTTTCTCCTTCCATGAAAAATAGTTGTAAGGTGTAAGAATGAATTATTTTTGGAAATCCATCTTTCCGTTCTCTTCAATCTTTTGTACCTGAATTTTTTTTTGGTGTAGCTTTTGATTAGCAGTCTATCGGATATGATACCATGTAAATGTGTTGAACCTGCATAGAATAGATCTAACTAAACAATAATACACACATTTGCAGAGAGAATTGGAGAAAGAAGAAGAAGGAGAGAAAGAATGAAAGAATTATCATTAATTGCTATGAATAATGAATAATTTACACAGGATATACTATGTATAACTCAATGAGTGTGCACTGGAGGAGAACCAATGCACCATAGTGGTGGTCTAGAGTGATCTGGACACACACCAATAGTTACGGGAGTGAAATTCCACCTAGTCTAGTCTTTTAGGCAGTTACGGGAGTGAACCGCCACCTAGTTGAGTTAACTAGTCAACTAGTCTTTAGTTAACTGACTGAACAGAGAGTAGTGAGGAGTGAACTCAGGGAATCAAGGGTAATGTGCCAGTTTGGTGATGATCCCAAGGAAATATTGAATTATCACGGTGATGATCCCAATGTTGCATGGTGATAAAACCAATGCAACATGTAAACTCAACTCAACTAATCAAACTAAAGTTTCAACTAAAAGAGAATATTCTTCAGGTGGAATATTCTCCCCTAAAATATAGGAGACTGGATAATGACTAATTATGACTAATAAACAAGGAAAACCCTTAGAAAAAAAAAATCCTAGGTGTGTGTGAAGTAAATCCAACAATGATAACATTGATAAAAGACAAAATCATTTTCTCTTCTTTGTCCTTTATGAAATTTTTGGAATCTCCTTGGAGAGTGAGATTCTTTATGGGAATGGGTAAATCTCTTTGGGGAGTGAGATTCCTTATGTAGGTGGGTATCCTTTTGGAAATGATACATTTTCCTTGCTCCTTTAGCATGAACAGCCAAGACTTGATCTTCATCCCTTAGTAGTATTGCTTCTTGGTTAGCTACTCTTGCTTCTCCTTGAACACATTCTTCCCAAAGACTGTCAAATTGGAGTTTCTCCTTTCTTGCACATATAGTTTGCATGAAAGCATACCAACATCTTTTGAGACCATTAAGAGCTGTCATTATGAGTTCATCTTCATCTAGGTTGTCTCCAATTTATTCTAGTTGTTCCTTGAATTGAGAAACCTTAGAGAAATAATCATGAACMATTTCTCCTTTCTACATCTTTGTATTCTTGAGTTGGGTTCTCAGATTCATCTTCTGGTTGATATTCCTTCATTCATACATTTTGGTTAGGGAATCAAACATTTKTTTTGGACTATTCTTAGAAGAMACTTGAGGGATCAAGTGGTCTTTAATAGAGTTTGCAATGATTCTTTTGGCCCTAACCATACCCTTCTGGTACTTTTCTTTGGTTGCAGCTTATGTGGGTTTTGGTACATTTTCCTTGATGAATCTTGCAAGGGAATTCTCTTCAKGAATGAGTGCAATCCTATACTTCCAGGCACAAAAGTTTTCCACACTTTCTAACTTGTCAACAAGCTTGGTGCTTGCAGACATCTTGACCTAGAGCTAGAAAAATGACCAAAAAATAAATGTGCTCATAAATTAAATTTGAACTTACCAGGAGGCGCACTGGGCTGAGGCAAGTAGGTTGGTGTAGTCTGTTTTTAGAAAATCCAAATTTTAACCCTTGAAATTGGACCTGCGCAAATCTGGACTGGTGCTAGTTCTGGTTTCCTGGTTTTCTAGTATTAATGAAAACTAGGGTTTCATTTTTCGAAGGTTCTGGCCACTGAAAATGTGCGCTCAAGCTGCCAATGAGCTCGCTAGGCTAGGGTGCACTTCCCTAGATGGTTTTTAGGCTAAAATTCTCTTCTAACAAAAAGCCCTAATTTTCTTGTATGACAACAATGACGTTTTTGGTAACCCAGTGAAAGGTGGTCTATTCAGTCAAGCTTTGATACCATGTTAAATTTAGAGATGCTATTAAGTTCTTTTCAATTTACTAGACAATAAGAACATAAGTAGGATCATAAGGTACACAACATTTTATCTTGAGAAACCCTCATGGGGCAAAAAACCCAGCAAAAACTTCCTTAATATAGATTGCCAATACAATGCCAAGATAAAAGACCAAACACTAGAGAATATTCAAGACTGAGCAATGCACCTCTCTCTTCTCCTTCTTCTAGCCGCATCTTCTCTTAAACTTGCACAGTAGATGAGTGACTTGAGTGAGTGAGTGAATGAGGCACTAGCCTCTCTTATTTATACTAGCTAAAGAGTGCTAGGGTTGTGTCTTTTCATCAAGTAGGGACGACTTCTTCAACTAGTGGCTAAAACCACTTTAATTATCCCTAAGGGCGGACTTCTCAATTAGCATCATGTAAACATGGTTTGACCAATCCACAATAGGGAATTTGGTCATACATAAGTCCCGACATGATCAATCCACAAAAGGGGATTGATCTATTTAATAATAACTCAATTATAAGTAGAATATACTTCACAGTTACAATATTTCAATAGTCCATTCTTACCACAACAAACATAGTGAAGATCAAACTTCTCACCTTGATTGAGCCTACCCCCCTTGCCTCTGAAATTCTTCTTTCTATGTCCTCTCTTAGTGCATTTTCCTCTAGAATAATCATGTAATTGCTTCTTCCCTTTTTTAGCAACACACGTAGTCTCTCGAGTGGGATGAGTTGTCTTCTTCCCAAAAGTCTTCTCATGTTCTACAATTTTCTCCACCAAAGAGTCAAAATCGAGGGACTTCAGTTGTCCACTAGCTTGAAGTGATTCAAGATAGTGAGAGTATGTGGGGTAGAGGGCCTTGATGAAGGATGTGAGAGAAATGTATATCTTCACACCAATAACATCAATGTTGTGCAAGATGGATTTGATTCGGAAGCTAAGTACATGGGATCACTATCCTTCATTTCTAGGTTGAAGAGCTTCATGAACAATTGAATTAGCTCCATCTTTGAATATGACTCCAAGAATATTTGATATATTTGATATGATGACTCACCTATTCACTTACAGAAGCAAAAATCAAGGCATGAGCTTTCTTTTCTTTATTCATCCATATGGAAAGCTCTTTATCTATTGTCATCCCAAAGATCATTAAAAATTAGGGTGTACTCAATCTTCCTTGACCATTTTGGATAGTTTTATTTGCCACTATACACCACACCCACACTCGATAGCCAGGTTTCTTTGCCACTATGCACCACACCCACAATTGAAATAAGAGATTGCATTTTTTTTTCCTGCACACTCTAATGGTAGAAACCCTTGAGAAGATGGAACATTTGGGGCAGAAGGCAAAGAGGAGCCGACATGCACACTCCTCAACATGTGCATTCGAAATCATGCATGAAATTATACCCGGAGATGAATTTGGATGCTTTGAAGCTTCCTAATCTAGATGTTGGTGACGCTACATTCCTACTAAGCTATCCGCCCAGGACTTCTTGAAGGATATTTATCAGTAAACTCTCAGTTGCCACAAGAAAAACTCCATATATGAAAATCCAATCTCGCTTAAACACGACAACCCTTATGTTCTTGGACTTTACCACTTGCAAGCTTCAGGTCATCCATCTCGGCTTCGTCTCTCTTTTCTATATTCAACTCCGTTAGGCATGGGCCCAGTCTCAATCTCATGGCCCTCTGGTGGACCCGCTAAAGAGGATCTCGAGAGAAAAACGCTCTCGATTACTTTAATAGAGCGATTAAATTGTAGGGCTGATGATATTTATGATATTCTCATGGATGACAACCAGTGGAAAGGATTCTCGTAAAGTAATGACAATATAGCAAAGAGTTCGACGGATCATTCTCGCTCTTCGATGGGGTCATCATCGACGTTGACCAGGATAGCAAGGGAAGCTCGTCGTTCAAAAATGGAGATTTAACAATTGGATCGATGGTCACTACTCTACGGTTTATAGGACATTTGAGGAGCCTGAAGGAAAATGCAACCAGCGAGCAAATTCATGGAGATACATGTAGATATTTAGAACGAAAACAGTATGTCGGTTCATCTTCCAAGTACTCATAGAGCGAGAGAAATATGCTAACGGTCAGAGGCATTTAGGGTTTCCTCGACCCGTGGAGACATTTCTCAGTAGAGACTGTTCGAGTAGGATGCAGATATTCTTAGCTACCCAAGAAGAACAGAGATTGTTCAAGAAGGCTACAGAGATTAGATTTCCGGACACATAAAAAGAGTAGAGATTCATGGTTGGCACACTTATATCTGTAGATTGTTCATGGAGTTATCAAAAAATAATTTACCAATGACCGGTCATGTTTGAATGAAGTAGGTTAATTAGGGAGCAATCTTCCCTCTGAAATTTCGTTTTTCAGGCAAAAAAAGAGTTTGAATATGGGGAAATTTTCTGGGGTAGTCTGAGTTTCACATGGATCAAAGTTCCATGCATTTCAAAACCTTATCCCCAAGGGTTTTGTCCCATTTTAAACCAACCCAAATGCTCAGAAAATCGAGTAGCGGAAAAGTAACTCAGGAGGGAAGATTGCTCCCTAGTTAGCCCACTCCATGTTTGAGTATCTCCTTGCATAATCATTTTTTATTAAAGTGAGTGAAATATATATACAAATATATGACTTTTGGTTTCATCTTAGGTCATATGGTTGTTCTTATTCACTTACGACTTTTTATTTTCTACTAGATTAAATATTTACAATACTATAATCTTGAGGATTAGGATTAGGATTAGGATTAGGATTAGGATTAGGTAACTGGTATCTAAAAGAATTTCAAGAAAAACAATAAGTCAAAGAAAACTTCAAAGATTCTCATAGAATCCAAAGAAAAGAAGCAAGACGTAGAGAAATCTACAATCGTTGATGTTAAGCTAGGTACAAACAGAGAATGAGTAACCCCACACTTGAATGAATTGAATTAAAGTGAGCCATTTATAAATACAATTTGATGTGACTTTTGGTTTCATTTTCCAAGAGGTCCAAATGACTCTTCCTATTCATCTATGACTCTTCATATTTCTCCTAAATAATATTTACAATACTATTTACAGAATACCATAATCACGAGGATTGAGTATCCAACATTCCCCCCTTAATTTGAAAGGGTATTTGTGAGTCCAATTATCAATGATTTTTCAATTTTTTCTCTTCCAAGTGCTTTGGTGAAGATGTCCGCAATTTTCTCATTTGTGGAACAATGTCTCAAGTGAATAGTCTTGGCTTCTACATGATATCAAATTAGATAGTACTTTGTGTTGATGTGCTTGGTTTGATCATTTGAATCTAGGATTCTTGGCTAACTTTATTGCAGAAGTATTGCTAACCAAAAGATGAGTAGAATTCACTTGTTTCTCTTGCAAATCTTCAAGTATTTTCCTGAGTCACATAATATCCTTTGTTGTTTCTGCAACTACTACACATTTTGCCTCTATTGTGGAATCTACTAGAAATTATTGTTTGCATGATCTCTAGGAGAAAGTTGTTGATTCAAGACTCGTGAGATAGCGTAAAGTCGACACTCCATTTTATTTATCACCAACAAAGTCTGAATTAGAATATCCAATCAAGTTGAAGTCATTCACCTTAGAATACTTGAATCCAAAATCATGAGTTCCCTTCAAGTATTTCAAAACTCTTTTTGCAGTGGACAAATGTCCTTCACAAGGTTTTTGCATGAACCTGGAAAAATCCCAATAATGAACGAAGTATTGTTAGGGACCTAACCCCTCACATAGACAGAATAATATATTTTCCATGTAATAAAGGTTGACATTAGTTAATAAGGACTAAATATATTTTTCATGTAATAAAGACCGACATTAGTTAGTAAGACCTATTTAATAATTGTGAACATGTCAATGTAAGAAGACCTAATATAAGCTTCCGCTTCTAGAAATATATTCCTCTAGAATGTTCTTTAGAAGAAATAATTGCTATAAATAAGAATAGGAGGTATGATAAAGATTGTCTTGAGAATTGTTGTAATAGAGTTTTGCTCTATTGGAGGTTGCCCCCTTGAAGAGACAAGTGAACATTTCTTTATTTGAATAAATGTATTATTTATGGTATTGCTCTTCTCAATATTTTGTTGTTCCATTGATATCTATTGAATATTCTTGCTTTTGCATATTATATTACATCTGGTACCTTACAAGTGGTATCAGAGCACTTTCCTTGGAAAGAATTGTGGGTAATTTTTTTTTCCAGGGTAGAGACGTGTAATGTCGATGTCTTTAAAGAACAAAAATATGTCATTCAGCGGGTAAAAATGTCATGGGGAAGACTACATACATGCGATACCCAAAATCTCATGTGGTTTCCTAGAAACCAAAAGTTTCGCCCTTATTGGAAACCTCTATAATCCCTGTCGGTACCCCTCGAGTAGTACCACATCAAACATAATATGTACATGGCCATCACTCCCACATAACAATAGGTATATATGGTGTTGGCGACGGAAGTCACTCCTGGATTGCG
>JASDQU010106125.1:77215-99420 GCA_032191745.1 Picea mariana
TTCCTTACGCTTTGAAATCGCGATGGGCGAAATGCCGAGAGGACCTAACCGCACGCCACATTTTCATCCAGGATGAACGACTAAGATCACTCTCGGCACTTTGGGGCCCGTCTCGTCGAATGATAAAAATTAGCGCCCCTCCTTTAGGCCTGCTCCTTTGTGACCAGGCACCAAAACCATGAGCCTAATTTTGGGCATTTTCGACGTTTTGGGATTCGAGGTTTCGGGAGGTGCAAAGACGAGGTGCATTTACCCCTTGAACTCTCGAATGCCGACGTGACACAGATGTGCATCGTGTGCCCTTCAGATGAACGGCCCAGATAGTATTCGCTATTATAAAAAGGGGGGTTGCCCCCATTTACAAGCTCGCTTGATGTGACCTGGTGCTAGGACCGTGGGCTTGGCTCCAAAGGTGCTTTCGGCATTTCACCGATTGGTGATTTCAGCTGTAAAGAATGGGAGGCTCCTTGTCCCCCAAAACACTGATCCCCGATACGCTGACTAACTACCACCTGTCTCAACTGGATCGGACGACCCAGATTTGCCTTGAACTATTGGTGCTATCCTTCGTGCTAAATCCTGGGCAACTTGGCAGCCCCGAAATCCTGATGCACGTCGATCAGTTTTGTAGGTGGATCTCAGCTGCTGACACCAAAACTTCGCCCGCTCACTTGACTTGTTATCGAACAAGAGATTCTCCCACGTTGCGCTAGGGCGCTTCCCGTGTAACTTGCAGACCTGGGTATTTTTGGGCCCAAGACAAATAATGTCGCTAAGATATGGAGTCCCCTAGGTCTCCTGAAACCATCCCTAGATCAATTGATTTGTTTCTTGACTGCTATAGTGCCACCGAGAACAACACTTGGGAAGATACTCTCTAGTACCTAGGTAATCAGGTAGTATAACTAAGGGTACATTCAAGCCTCTTTAGTTGGTGCCCCGAGATATTGGATCAAGTACTATTGTTTGACCCCGCACATATATAAAAGAGCTATAGAACATGGAAAACCCTTGTCCTTAGACACCCTGCAAACCCTAGCCTGGGGGGAACATACCAAACAAGGAACATAAAGGATATTTTGGCCACGCAACCTTACCTCCTACATTCTGGTTGCAAAATTATTACACATATTTTCCTGTTAAAAATTTGGGCATTTCGACACTACAATATTATTAAGGTCGGAGTATAACTCCGTAGGAGTTTTAAAAAAAACTTATGGGTCCATTCTGCACCCTTATTTGAGACTTGTCTCATTGGATTCCCCTTTTCATCATGATCACCGTGGTACCTATAATTTTTAACCATTTTTTTACCCCGTGGACACATACCATTCCCGACAACTTTATTTCTCACTTATCCCATTGGTTTTCTCTTGTTTTTCTGATCGTAGTGGTATATATCATTTATCTAATTTTTTTTTCCATGGACCCACCTCTCTTCCCCTCATGGCTCCCAACCCTCCAAGAATAAACCAATCAGAGACTAAATACCGACCTTACTTCTCTTCAAGCCTAAGTGAATATTGACATTCCTACAATTCATGACAAAATGGATTACATCTAGAAACAACTAGGTAGCCAAATTGTTGAAGTCAATTCCACTCTCCAATAATTCATGAACAAATTCTAGGGTCCTTCCTCCTCCAACCCACCTCTCTACATTGAAGATGTTGACTACAACCCTCCTCTGCACTCTCATTCCAACTCCCTACCTTGCGACCCCCATCTTCCCAAAGTTGAGGTGAATAAATTTGATGGCTCAGATCCAATAGCCCGGGTCACTCAAATGGAACATTATTTTTCCCTGTAGGGAATTACTGATGAGTCAACCAAGCTTCATTACAGAATTATCTGTTTGGATCCAGAACGATGGAAAAGGTGAAAATGGTGTAGAAATGCATGTCAAGGGTATGTTACTTGGTCAAAGTTTGTTCTTGAGCTATATGATCACTTTGACACAGAAACTCACCACTTAGGACATCTGACCAAGTTGAAACAATCTGACACAGTGGAAGATTTTATATCTTCCTTTGATCACTTGGCTTTCTGAATGGAGGGAATGACAGATGCATTTTTCATGGAATGTTTTATCAGTGGCCTCAAGGATGAAATCTGAGCCTAGGTCATAATGGATCGCCCCCAGATTTATCTAGAAGCAACTAAATGTTCCAAGGAGGCACAAAAGGTCATCTTGGACAAGAGAAGAAAACTTGCTTTTGTTCCCTACCTTAAACCCAACATCTCTGCCCCTCAAGACACTCCTCTCAAGGTCCAAAAATTAACATGGGAGGAAATGGTTGAACACCAACTTAAGGGTCTCTACTATAATTTTGATGAGAAATACTTTCTAGGGCACAAGTGTAAATAATAGAAACCTTTTATGGCCATTTCAAAGGATGTTTCTGATGAATATGTTGAGGTTTCTCCTGAAGTTGAGCTACCCCAAACAAATAATCTTTCATCTCCCTCTGATCCTCCCAAATTTTAACCATTGATTTCGTTGAATGCTCTCACTGGTTTTTATACTCCCCAAACTCTCAAATTGATTGGTGACATTAAGCACATGAAGGTCATCATCCTAGTTGACAGTGGCAACACTCATAATTTCATTCGTCATATCCTTTCTCAAGAAGCCAATTTTATATCCGTGCTATCAACAATTTTCAAATCATGATTGCCAATGGTGGTTCCATGAAATGAGGGGAGTGTTTTGAAAATGTGCACCTACAAATTGGTCAATATAACCTAAAATCTCACATGTTTTCTATTGACATGGGTGGTTGTGACATTGTTCTTGGTGTTGAATGGTTACAGACTCTTGGCCCCATAAACATGTATTTTAAG
Source organism: Picea mariana (assembly GCA_032191745.1). Classification (NCBI taxonomy): domain Eukaryota; kingdom Viridiplantae; phylum Streptophyta; class Pinopsida; order Pinales; family Pinaceae; genus Picea; species Picea mariana. The sequence continues at coordinate 80,060 of JASDQU010106125.1, forward strand.
GATTTTACCATCCAATTCCAATAGGAAGGAAAACAATATAAATTTCAAGGCATTATAGTAGGGTCTCCAAATATCATTTGTTCCCACCGCATGGAAAAGTTACTCAAAAAAGGTAATCCTGACATCATTTCCCAACTCCATTCCATTCAAACAGTTGAGACACCCCTGGTACACTCCGACCTTCAAGCCATCCTTTCCCACCATCCCACTATTTTCCAAACTTCCTAGGGCCTTCGCCCCTCTCGCAAAGAACATGACCATTCCATTCCTTTATTTCTAGGCAATCTTCCTCACAATGTTCACCCTTATTATCATCCCTTTTCTAAAAAAAATGAAATTGAGAAAAAAATTCCAAGAATGGTTAGAAGTGGGTGTTATCCATCCCATTACTAGCCCCTATTCTTCCCAAGTTGTCATGGTCCTCAAGAAGGAAGGTACTTGGTGCATGCGTCCTAATTTTTGTGCCCTTAACAAACTTACAATCAAGGAAAAATTTCTCATTCCTGTCATAGATGACCTTCTAGATGAACTAAGTGGGGATCAATACTTTACCAAACTTGACCTCTGTTCAGAATACCACCAAATACATATGAAAGAGGAAGATATCCCCAATACCACGGTTTTCACTCATGAGGGCCACTATGAGTTCTTGATCATGCCCTTTGGTCCCTGTAATGCCCCCTCCACTTTCAGAGTCTCATGAATCATGTCTTTCATCCTTTTCTTCATCACTCTGTGTTAGTTTTCTTTGATTATATTCTCATCTATAGTAAAATGTGGCCAACCCATCTCTCCCATGTAGATCAAGTTCTCCATCTCCTCTCCAAGCACCAACTTTTTCTCAAACAGTATAAATGTGCTTTTGGGACCTTTGAAGCTGAGTACCTGGGTCATATTGTTGGAAATGATGGTGTAAGGGTGGATCCCAAGAAAATTGAAGCTATGAAGAATTTACCTTTCCCTAAAATTCTTAAAAGTCTACATGATTTCCTAGGTTTAATAAGCTATTATTACAAATTTTTCCAGATGGAAAAATTGTAACTCCTCTCAGAACTCTTCTTAAAAATAATGCTTTCAGTTGAACTCTAAACAATAACCAATCCTTCCAAGCCTTTAAATAATCTATGTGCACTACTCTTGTACTGGCCCTACTTGACTTCACCAAGACCTTTGTTTTGTAATATGATGCATCAGGGAGAGGAATCGAGGCAGTCCTCATGCAAGATGGAAGCCCTTTGGCTTTCACTAGAAAATAGTTGTCGGACCGATATTTGGGCCAATCAATTTATGAAAAGGAAATGTTGGATATTTTGTATGTTGAGGATATTTGGCACCCTTATCTATTGGGACAACACTTCCAAATTAAAACAGATCATCAAAGCCTCAATTACTTCCCAGAACAAATAATTTCATCCCTGAATAAACTAAAATGGGTGACCAAGTTGTTTGGATATGATTATGATATTGTTTACAAGAAGGGAAAATAAGATGTAGTGGTTGATGCTCTTTCCAAGAAATATGAAGAAGAAGGGTTCCTCTTTTCCCTCTCATTCATTGTCATTGACTGGGTTCAGGATGTTCAACGAGAATGGTTGCAAGAACCCAAAATTTCTATCTCAATCCAAAAACTTCAACATGATCCCCAAGTTTATCTAGGGTACTCTTGGCACAATGAAAAGTTTCATTATAAAGGTCACTTATATTTAAGCAATTAGTCGACCCTTAAATCCAAGGTGCTCTCTAACTTTCAAGATTCACCTACAACAAGCCATTCAAGTTTTACCAAAACTTATGAAAGGTTCAAATGATCTTTCTTCTCATATGGTATGTGTTACAGAATAATTCCCCTGTGGATAGGTTAAATTTCCCTTAGATTACATACCCCTAATACCAAGGTAGAAAAACACAAGTGGACACTGACATCTCTTTGAATCTAGTTTAACCAATAAAAAAGAGAGAGAGGGAGAAATAGTGTGATTCAACTTGTTTTGAAGTTTGTCCTTGTTGCTTCCAATCTGAGCTTGATCTCCAAACGCCTTAGAACAACTTGATACCTGCACTACAATGGAAAACAAAGAGAAACAAAGAACTCCTACTCTACAAGATTAGAACAAATAAATTCATCTACAAAGATCAAAAGAACAGTAGACAAGCGCATGCAAGAATACACATGCTTGAAGGAAATAGGCCAAGTATATTAAAATGAGAACCCAAAGATAATACTATAATACTTACAAACATGGATGATGATGCAACACTCCTTGTTATAACCCTAAACTGCACTAGACATGAATACCTGGAATCAGGCCATCTTACTTGCTATCTTTGCCAAGCCATCACTGAAAAAATATTCTAAAAACTATTGTTTTGAAGGTGTACGTGCCCTACACCACTACTTCCCGCGTACACACGCTTTCTGCACCACTACAACCCGCGTACACTCACAAAAAATCACGAAAAATGAAAATTGAAAATGGATACGGGTTTTCGGGCCATTACTTAACTGTTTGACTGTCCATAGCCAGTCACCCCCAACCATTACTATCTATTTTGGCCTATAAAAGAAGGTGTTGGGGCCCCATTCCAAGAGGAAGCACGAGAGCATAGAAACTCTGCCCATTTCCCCAATATTTTGAAACCACATTATGAGTTTGAGCCAGAATTCCTTCTTCCTCCTTTGCAAATCCTTGCCATTTCCCTAGAGAGAACTAAAGAGGAGAAGAACATGTGGAAGCAGTTTGTGCATGGTGAAGAGGAGCCCAGGACCAAGTTTGAGGAGCAGTGTCGGTCTCATGTTGTAAACGAATTTTTGTGAGATTAATATAAAGAAGTACTTTTTCCGTCTCGCCAAATGACGTTTTAAATCTTTATGATTTGTTTACATTTCTTGGTTATGATGTATAAACCACTAATCCATACATAGAATGCATGCTTGTAGTTTCTTGTTTGTCTTTTGGTTAATGAAGGTCAGCCTTGGGAGGACACTTGCAGTCAAGAAACAACCAAGTGCAAAGGGATTGACACTGGATGCGGAGTTTAAGGTATGCCTACCAGATCCCTGTACTTTGTCTTTTATGTATGATTGTGGGACAACGTCGGGATAGTTGACAAAAAGTAGAAGACTTTAGACGGTTAGCTCTGCCTACATTTTAGGACCTTGGTGTAGTCCGTAGAGGGGTTTTCCCATTATAGCAGAATTGGCGACCACACTGGGGAAGCTTCTAGGGTCTTTGGGGATATTTATTTTGGGTGTTTTTGAATCAATTTACTCACTATTTTTGAGTTTCTGTAATCTTCTGGGTCTTTAAGGGATGGTGGTCTTCCATACCAGCACTCCTTTCCTTTTCTTGACTGTTTGTTTTCATATTTTTGAGAATTTACAGAGGTGTACGTGGCCTGTAGTGGGCCTGCACGTGTGCATACACACCCTGCCTTTGGACAACCCACGTACATACGCTAGTTGTTGAAGTGTCAATAGCGTGCCTGTGTTGAGAAAAAATTTCTTAGAAGAGGTAGTCATCCTCTTCCCTGTCAGAAGTCACACTTCTTAGGGGTTTTCTTGATCTAGCGCTGGTCTCTGTTATAGCAGTCTGTAGCCTAGGTCTGACCTCAACAAAGCTTTCTTTTTATCAAAGACTTCTTGTTTTTTCTTTAATAGGGTTTTTAGACAAGTTTGTGAGTCTGTTTTGATCTACCTGTTTGGTATTGTCAGTGACTCCCTGTGATCTGCAATTGGGTCATAATTCATTTCTTGGTCTTGACTTGTCGCCATTTTCCCCTTTTTTGCTTTAGAAGAAAAGAAAAGAATTCATTTTCAAATTTCTTGTTTTGAAGCATAAAACAATAAAAAATAATCTTTCATTTCTTTGTTTGGTAAAGTAGTTTAGGTTAGTTGCTTCATTTACCAAGGAAAAATAAAGTTTTCTTAAGTTATTTACTTGAAATCTTAGGACATTAAGTAGCTCACAGTCGAGCGAAATCCCGTTTTAAGTTTTTCTTTTAAAAGATATGAGAAAAGTAGTTACAAAATGTTTGGTGAAAGAGTTTTAATTTAGCAAATCTTTATTTGTGAAGAGGGAGTATTTTGTTTCCAGTATCATCTTATGCTCTTCTCTTTCGTCTCTTAAAGCACATCAATGGTTTCACTTATGTTCCTTTTGACTTAATACAACCACTAAAATTAATTCTTAATTAAAATTTATTATACTTTGTGTTTGTATGGTCCATCAATGTAGTCTAGGCTAGAGCCTTGATTTAGGATTGGAGAGGAAACTCTTCAAGGTTACAAAAACAAACATAAGAGTCTAAGCTAGGGAGTGCTTGAAAGTCCAGTAACCGTGAAATTTATCTGTGACCCCCCTCTAACATAGGGGCTAAACACGAGGTCGCATAAGGAAAGGTAGTTGATATGACCCCTCCAAAGCCAGACCAAGCATAGTGGGGAACACATATAGAGGGCTTGTCTTGGGATTCTGTTGATTGCATTTTCCACAGAGCTTCGTGGGTCTCAAATCCATTCGAGGTCCTCAGTCGTCTTCCAGAACACTTTCTTTCGATACCCTTGATAGGTTTTGAGCTTGATACCCTGGTCATTGCGGTCCACCCGACTGTTGATTGTACCCGCTTGGTGATTGTTCGCACATTGGCAACCTAGTTGCTTTTATCTTAGTGACTTACATAGTTGATTGTGAAGGTATACCACGGTACCTAGGGCAGACATCGAGCCATGCTTTGCAGAGTATACCTAGAGGGTGATTCCATGTTTGAGTTGCACTTGCATCGGTAAGTTTCTCTAGTGTTGGTTGGTGTAACTGTTCTTCCTACTAGCTAGTGATCTGCTTGTCCTATCTCATAGGAGCTTTTTCTAGTGTGTGTTGGTTTTTAACATTAATAGAAAGCCCTGGTGTGTCATTGATATTCTCACACTGTGGAGGATTAGGAGCTCCTCCAGTTGTGAAGGCTTCTTGGCCTACCATCGGTTAATCAGGAGCCACCCCCGCCACTGCTAAGGTGAAGACTAGACCAGCAAGGGTATTTTGAGGAGACCGGGCCACAAAAAACTGAGCCCGACCCATCTCTGAGAGGAAAAAATTTGTTTCCGAAGGAACCAACCATTGCCGACCTCAGAGCAGAAGCTCTTGGTCCTTATAAACCTCCGATCACTAATCTATCGGTGCCCATCATCGTACAGGTTAAACCTTACAAGTGTCAGTTAGTGTCACAAGTAGCGATGGAGACAAATGCTTCTACTTCTTCAGGGAATTCTCATACTCCCTCTACGGATGTCACCATAGAGGGTGTTTCACCTCCTAACCAACCATTTCCGGTCTAGACCACCATGGTATCGACCACCTCTACCTCGGGCAATGGTCTGATTCCATCTATGGCAGCGATCACTGCTCCTTTCACCCAGAGTGTGACAGGCCCTCTGTTTTCATACGGGATGCCTGGCTTCGATATGAACTCTGTCCTTTCCTACTCCACTCTATAGACTTTACGTCTAGGGGTAGGGAGCTCTAATGCTCCTCTGCAAGGATCTAGGGGGGACACTCCATCTCCCTATAAGGCTTTCCCCTATGGAGGGGGTCATATACCTCCTTTGTCCCCTTTGCTCGACGGTGCTCACCAGCACTCTTTCGAGCCGAACGTAAACTATAGTTCATTTGGAGCAGGTTGTCAAGGACTTCCTTCTTATAGCATGCTGGTAGGTTCGACACTGTTCTCTTTGATCGACGTGTTTGGTAACGACGCATTCTCGTTAGTTGTCGTCTCGGCCGGGGGCAACCCCGGTTATGGAAAACAAAATCCTATGCAGGGTACTATTCCTGCACAGGGGGAAAAATTAGGAATTCCTTCCTCACAAGGAATTTGGAATCCATGGCAAGGATCAGTTCCCTTGTTAGGGATGTCAGCCAGGGGCAACCCATTCCATAGCCAATGGAACCCTGGGAAAGGCTCAATACCTATGCCCGTCAGATCGACAGGGGGAAACCCTTTCCAAAATCCTTGGAATGCGACACAAGACAAACCCTTTACATCCTATTACGGGAGTTAGTTGGTGACATCACAACAAGTGAAAAATCTATATGTTGGTCACGACCATGGTTATTACCAGAACCCTGGCCAACGACCTAACTTTTCTTGGCAACCTGGTGCCAGCCAAACTCCAGGCTCCTTTTTCCCTAGTTATAATCAACAACCCAAATTACCATTTCTGGCAACTTTTCATTTGCCATACTTAACAAGGTTATTAAACGACCCCATCTGTCATGATCTGTGTTGGCCTCCTATGTCGACTAAGTTTCCTTCAGACATTCCAAAGTTCGAGGCTAAGCCTAGTGAAGATCCAGACGATCATGTGACTACCTTCCATTTATGGTGCTCGTCCAACTCTTTGAGAGACAACTTCGTCCAGTTTCATTTGTTTCAATGCACTCTCATTGGGAGTGCTGCGAAATGGTACATCGATATTGACCTCTCAAGCTACTCTTCCTTCGGTGAATTGGCAATGGCTTTCTTAAACCATTTCCAATTACCTGTGAGATACGACGTTAGCACCGAATTGTTGGCCAACTTTGAGCAAACAAAAGCAGACCATATCTTAGATCACATCCGAGAATGGAGACGCCAAAAGAGTTTAATAAAAGTACCAATCCCACTAGCATTCTTGCTTGAGTGGTTCCTTAAGTTTTTGGTACCCCAGTTATCTAAAGATGTGTCAACCTTGGGGGTCTTTTAAGAAGAAGAAGTGATAATGAGAGCTCAACAACTAGAGAGGATTTACTCTCAATCTGGTTTACTTTACAAAGTTTTTTCAGATGCACCACGGTTGATACTTAACAAGACCAGACAAATATCTGGACCACATGCCGATGGTATTGTTGGTTCAGCACAAATGAATCCCGTTGATCAGCGGTCAAATTAATTGAAGCAATTGTCAATACAACAGACAGCTACCAGCCAAACCACTGGTTTAGCTGCTCCCCCTACTCAAACGTCGGATGTACACAGTGTACAATCGATAAACCCGAAGGCCACCCAGCAGCCTGGTGGAAATAAGAAACAACAAAAAAAGGTATGGGGGATAATAAGCCTACCACTAATGCTAGCGGGGGAAACATAGAAAAGAAGAAGTCGAAGTATCCATGTAATCTTTGCACGAAAGACCACTCGACTCACCAGTGCCCTCGGCTTGTGGAGGCCCAGAAGTTATTGGCACAACAACAACCTGTCGTGTTAATGAATCCATTATGGGAAAAATTTAACTCAAGCCTCTTCGAGCGCGGAAGGGGGCAGTCGGGGACCCCCTCCATCTGTGAGTAATCCTTCGTTCGTGAATGTGTACATGATGAAAGGTAGCGTTGACATAACAACTAGGACATGCGACTACGGAATGCCAAACACCTTTGAGAAGGGTAAAGAAGCCGAAAACCCATCTCTTCCTCTCCAGATTGAGAAGACATTGGGAGAAATGATGACATGCATCCCAATGGTTGCGTTCAATAAAGATTCCCACAACCCAAATGCAATGGACACCCAGAACTACTCTATGGTGTAAGATTTGTCTCAAACTCCTTGTGCAATGGTGGCTTTGGAAGTCCTCTAGAGCTTCCCTTCCCAGAGAAAGGATCTATTAGTTGCCTTAGGATCTGTCAAGACTTGTAATTTGGGAACGATCATGCTTGATACGACCGACTTAAAACCTTGTCTTCCTTACCATGTGACATTTCAGATAGTAGTGGCTTACACCACAAAAAAATTTACTCGAAATATTTTTCACACGGTGGTTGATGAGGGCACCTCGACATGTGTGATGTCTTTTACGTGTTGGAAGGCCATTGGCCAACCTATTTTGTCTCCATCATCTACTCTTCTTACCGCTTTCGATGGTTTTTCATTCCGAACACATGGAATCATCCACTCTTTCCCCATGTAGTTAGGGGGGARAACCGTGTGTGTTGAGGTTGAAATGGTCGATGTGTCCCTTGACTACAATCTCTTGTTAGGAAGGAGTTGGACCTATGCTATGCAAGTAGTGGTCGTGACAGTTTTCCGGGTCTTGTTGTTTCCACACAAGAGTCGGATTGTGTCCATTGATCATTTATCCTTCTCCCGTCCTGACCCTTCATCGGGGGTATCCATGGTCCCGATGATTGATAATCCTCAACCCGACATCATCAACGTAGGGGTTGGCTTGTGCCCACCTTTGATGTGTACTTTTGATTACCCGCCTCTGACCAACAATATCTAGTACATATCGGTTGTCCCCGACCAACATAGGGCTGAAATATTTCAAATCTTGTCGTTTTGCATGACTTACTTTAATGATCTGTGGACTCTTCCTTCCCCATCAGCTACAATGGAAGGGACATGGAACCATGGCATGGCCATGCCTTTGTCTATGGAAAAAGTTGCGTACTCTATAGTCCAGCAAGCTTCCGCCGACCTCAACCCGACTCCCACACAGGAGTTAGATCTGGTTCTCGAGCCTATTTGGGCTCAAGGTTCCCTCGACGATAGTGATTCTTTAGACTTGGTATTTCCCTCAGACGAGGAAATTATTGAGGCAATGACTAGTCCGGACAGACCCTGGGATGATCCCCACCATAGATCTTATTTTCTCCTAGATTTAATAAGAATTGAAGCAAGAGAATTCACTTTGACTATGACTGGAGATAGGGCCTGTCTTATTAATCCTTTGGCTACGCACACTTTTTATGCGGAAGGAAATATGGAAACCATCACTAAAATGATACCTATTGATATCTCCATAATCCCTGGCGTCATGGAGAATATCTTCGTCGGAGCATATTGCTCCCCCGAGGAGATTCGAATCTACACGGATTTATTTAAAGAATTTTGCGACGTGTTTTCCAGGTCTTACGAGGAAATGCCAGGCATAGATCCAAGAATCGTTGAACATGAAATCATGACATATCCTGATGCCAAGCCAATCCGACAGAAGCTTTGTCCAGTTAATCCTAGGAAAGCAACAACTATTAAGGTTGAAGTAGAGAAACTGCTCAAAGCTGGTTTCATCTACCCTGTTTAATTGACTCAATGCGTGTCAAATCCCATGCTAGTCAACAAAAATCAGGGTACGATTCGCATATGTACGGACTTCCATGATTTGAACAAATCTTGTCCAAAGGATAATTTCCCCATGCCATTTATTGACCAGATAGTTGATGAATGCGTAAGTTGCGAGGCCTTTTCTTTCATGGATGGTTTTTCAGGATACAATCAGATACAAATCAAACTCAGAGACTAACATAAAACCATTTTCATTTGTCTGTGGGGTAAATTCGCTTATCAGAAGATGCCTTTTGGTTTGAAAAATGTTGGAGCTACTTTTCAGCAGGCCATGTCTTTTTCTTTCCACGACCTCAAACATGTAGTCAAGGCTTACCTTGATGATTTAGTGTCACGATCTCGTAAGAGATTTGATCATCCCGCACACCTCCAACTTATTTTTGAACAATGTCGCTACTACTGGATTCGCTTGAATCCAAACAAATGAAGTTTTTGCATAACATCGGGTCTTCTTCTTGGTTTCATAGTTTCAACAACAGGGATCATGGTCGATCCTGTAAAGGTTGAGGCGATAGTTCAGTTGCCTCCCTCGTGCACAATCCCTCAACTTTAGAGTTTATAGGGAAAAGAGAAATTCTTACGGCGTTTCATCGCAAACTATGCCGAGATCACAAAGGGTTTCATGCGTTTACGGAAGAAGGACGTTCCTTTTCATTGGGACAAAGGCACTCAACACTCTTTCAAAGCGTTGAAACATGCCCTCATGTCTACCCCTCTACTTCGGCCACCCAATTATAATAAATATTTCTTATTATATTTGGCCACTGCAGAGTCGACCATTGGCATGGTATTGGTTCAAGAGGATGACTTTCTCTCATAATACATGATTTATTACCTGAGATGAGGCCTGGTTGGACCGGAACTCAATTATTCCCATGTTGAAAAACTTGCGTTGGAAGCAGTTCATGCTATCCAGTGGTCCTATCATTACATATTGTTTCGCAAGACCACCATCATTGCCATTGTGAATCCATTTCAATACGTGTTGACACAACGTGTGATCGACAGAAATATCAGTAGATGTATAGTTATCCTCCAAGAATTCAACTTTGATTTTGTCTCAGCGAAATACAAAAACTCGTTGGTCTTCGCGGAACACATTTCATAACTTCTGGTCGAATCAGGTGATGTTATACTCAAGGAGTAGCCTATCAAAGGAGACATGTTTTTGATCGCGTCTTTGAACCCCTGGTATGGAGATATACTAGTCTATCTCCAGACTTTGAAGTGCCCCACCTCTGCTTCTCGTGATGAGCATCATTATATATGCCATCAGGCCAAGAACTATCTCTTACTCGAGGACACTTTGTATCATTGAGGTGTAGACTGCATCCTTCGCCGATGTCTCACTCATGAATAAGCATAAATCATTCTTAATGATTGCCACACCGGAGCATGTGGCGGTCATTTTTCTGGGTTGGAAACAACCCAAAATATTCTACAATCCGGTTACTTTTGGCTGATATTAATAAAAGATTGTGTTGAATCAGTCAAGAAGTTCCACCTGTGTCAGGTCTTCTCTTGAAAGATGAGGGCACACTCCGCTCCCATGTTTCTCGTCATCACAGTTGGTCCCTTCACCAAGTGGGGGATTGATTACTCTACATGCAACCCGCCTTCAGCAAGGGGGCATCGTTATATCATCGTAGCAATAGACTACTTTACAAAGTGGGTCAAGGCTATGCAAACATTTAAATATGACGATGAGACAAAAACTCTCTTTTTGTTTAACCAGATAATAACAAGGTTCGGCGCCCCAAGAGAGATTGTCACTGACCATGGAAGTCACTTTCAGAATAAAATGATGTCCGAGTTAACGTCAAATCTTGGGTTGAGGCAAGAACATTCGTAACCCTACTACCCATAAGCTAATGGTCAGGTGGAAGATGTGAATAAGTCCCTTAATACTATTTTACAACGAACGATCAATTAGGCCAAGTCAAACTAGCATTTGATGCTGTACTCTACATTATGGGCCTACCGAACATCTGTTAAGACTGCAACCGATTTCTCACCTTTTCAACTCGTTTACGGGCTGGAAGCAGTCTTGCCTATAGAGTGCCAGATCCAGTCTCTAAAGTTGGTAGTACAGTTATTTCCAGACACTTCACCGCTTGAAGAGCATTTATTATATCTTGAGTAGCTTGATGAGCAATGTCGGGATGCAGCCTTGGATAACGAGGCTCACAAAAAAAGAGTCAAGTGTCAGTATGATCAGTCTGTCCATCCTCAAATTTACTCTGAAGGCGACCTTGTCCTAGTCTATAACCAAGATAAGGACCCCCTGGGGGCAAGCAAGCTCAAACCCATGTGGGTCAGACCTTTCATCGTGAAGGAGGTTCTAAATAAGGGTGCTTATCGTCTGGTGGACTTTGAGGGAAATTCTTTGGCGGAGCCTAGAAATGGGCTCTACCTCAAGAAGTATTACTCGTAGGTGGGTTGCCTTGGGTGGCTTCTTGTACATATGTATAGTTCTTATACATTTTTTTTTTCTTTTTTAGTTTTTGTCTTTTTGGTCTTATGGACGTGTCATTTTTTATGTCATCTTTTTCACTGTGGCAGATGTTAAGTGAATAAGAGGTGTTCATTGGTTTTGCAGATGGTGCTAGCCAACACACTCAGAGGCTTTCTTCTGTGGCTTGTATGATTTTCACACCTCAGGTCCAGTTTCTTTCTTGAGGAGGTATCTGTTTAGGTGACACCACAAACAATGTCACTGAATACAACGGAGTCTTAGAGTTGCTTCATGATGCTTTGTCGCATGGTATCTCTCACCTCTGGGTCTACTTAGACGTTCAACTAGTTGTGTCCTAGTTAAATGGTGTTTATCACATTTACGATCCTACTCTACACCGATGGTTCCTTAGAGCACGTCTCTTAAAATGAAGCTTTGATTACATTACGCATATCCATGTTCCTAGGAGATTGAATCAAATCATAGATACTCTAGATAATCATGTATTAGATTGGCATATTGCACACATGTAAGGAAAAGCACACACACACACTTGTGAATACATTTGTAAAATAGATTTAATCCATAAGACATAAAAAGATGTAAATACACATATATATATCAAAAATATCAGAGTACATGGGTGGGCACAAGCGCCTCAAAAATATGTCCAGTAAGAGTCACGAGGCCTATGCCCTAATAAATATACAAAAAGTTCTCTCGGCATGTAAGTAGTCCAACCTAGCTAAGGGCGGGGCCTATTGGTCCTACCGTAGTGAACAACAACGTTTTCCAAATGCCGAAAGAGCTGGACTCAGGTTCATGTCACCCCAACAACATAAGGTTTCATCGACGGTGGGAGATCCTCGATCTCTTCCATAGGGACTATATGAGTGAGCACGGTGAGGTTCCGCTCCACTCGTCTCAATACTCTCTCAGCCTCTTCGGCTGGAGGCCCCTGCTGCTACTGTTGGTCTGGCGGCTACTGTTGGTCCTACCTCTAGTTGAGAACATCGCCTGGTCCTCGAGAAGTCTGCTAGATGCACTGGTCCCACATCTGTACATAACGGATACATAGTTGTTATATACTCTGGTACACATAAAAATGATATGTATAAAAAGAAATAAAAATAAAATAACTTTGAAAAACAAACATACCTAGCTCTCCTCGCTTCGCTCCAGGAGGTATAGGCATGTCAGGATCTCTAGAAAATTTGATCCCGTCATAGGGGTATTCCTCTATAGCCGGAATCTACCGAGACCACTAGTCAAAAAAATTATCATCAAAGGCCTCGATTGTCCTCCCTCCCCCCTGTCGTGGCAACAATGCCAACCCATATGCATAGCGTTGGGAGAGAGGCCTCATGCCCTCATATCGTCTCTCAAGGACTTAGACTGGGTACCCTCTTGAAGAAAAAGGAACAAAAAATAGTCCCAAACTTGAAGTTTCAGTGCTCCCGTATCCGACATTCTGTTAGTTGTCTCTTCATGCAATCTAGCATGGTTGTGATCCAGTTAAAAATATGTGCATTTAAGCATTGTACTGCACAATGAATGTGCTCCCAGGAAGCCTGATGCAAATCCTCTGATCCAGTGATCTGCCCAATGATAAGAACTATCACTTTCAGTGATAGGTTTCTGATCTTGTGTATGGGCACCCAAGAACCTACTTTCTCAGTACCAGCCTCGCAATGGAGTCCAATCAACTCCTCAATGTTGTGAGGCCCAGGGAGAAATGTATGCAAGTTGACTAGATCCCCTCTCCTCGAGAGACCAGTCAGGAATTAAATGTTTTCAGTCCTTGGAGTCAACGATTGCCCCTCGAGCATAAATGCCTCTGAGTCAGGATGCCAGTAATCTATCAAAGCATTCAACAACTTGGGTTGTGCCCTAATAAACAAACACTGGAAGAATTTAACAACCCACATTGTGATAAAACAATGATAGCAACAGGGTCTTTTGAGACCAAAAAATAAATGTCCTCATGTGTTGGCCCTTGGTTATGGAAGGAAGCAAATAACAAGGAAGGAAAGATAAAAAGTGAGCTTCGCGGGAGACACAGTAACTGTCACTGATTTGAAGTGAGCAAAAGAGCAGGAAAGATGGAGCAAAGTGCAGAAAACCAAGTCGTTGGATGAGGAGATCAGGGGTGACAGATCAACAAGGAAGAAGGATCGTGGACAACTCAACAAGCAAAGAAATCCATCATTGGATGCTTTGGAGCACTTCATGATGAAGAAGGAAAGATAGGTTGGTGAAGCCCAAAAAAAGTAGGTCAAGATAACCTAGGGTTTTAGACACCTAGGGTTTTGGCACCTAGGTTTCGACCTAAGGCTGTCGGTGAGGGATTGTAATGTATAAAATAAAGGTCAAGAAGACCTGGTTCAGGTTGGTCATTGAGTATTGGTATGATATTGTTGTTATAGCTCTGTTGTGGAGGGAGAGGATTGTATTGTGAGATCTTCAGTTGTGTGCAAAGGTCAAGTCCTGTAGCTAGGTGCGCAGGAAGGTGAGAGAAGAGAGAGAAGAAAGAAGATCTTCTAGCTAAGAGTGCAGATAAGAACTGTATGCTTTACCTTAATAAATCATAAGCATAGTTCTGTGGAAGTATCCCTAGAGAGAGGGTGAACCACATACATTTTGTGTCGTATGTGTGATTGATGTCTGGATCTCTATCATTGTTATATTGTTATTGCAGTCTTATGTTAGATCAGATCTATAGCTGCGCAGGATAGACCTAGATGATAAGTGATATATGAATGCTATATTGTTGTTGTGATAGATCCATTTGATATTCCCCTAGTTGTAGACATTCCTGTCCTGCAACCCCCCTCTTAGCTTCTTCAGGTGAGACTGCATATGCATCGCAGGTGCTGTTGAAAGTGCCAATAGCTAGGGCTTGTTGGTGCACTCTTGGAGTGAACCTTGAGTCTGCCCCTTTGCCAACAAATGGTTCCATTGTTGGGACATGAATCTATATAAGGGAATGTAAAGGTGGTTCCCATCGAAGATAGAGATTCAGAAGTGGATAGAGGATCAAGAGAGGGACTTCCCTGAAGCCCAAAACAAGAACCCTAAGCTAAGTACTGAAGGTTGCCTGTAGAGACACATATTCATCGATATTCATGAGATATTCTTTAGAGGAATCCATCAAGAGCTATATGAGTGGTTTGCTAGGTTAGCCAATACCCAGTTCAAGATCGGATCTAGACCTCCTGTGGTCTAGACGTTGGAGTTGATTAAGAAGGTCAAGAGAGTCGACAACGCTGTATCAAGGGTTGTAGATCACTAGTTCGATAGTACCATTGGAGGGTATATCACCAAATTTGTTGTTGATAGAACATAATCATATAGCTAGGCCAAGAGATACTTCTTCAAAGGACCCAGAGGAAAATTTTTATAATTTCTGAAGCTAAGAATCAAGATGATGTTGCATGAAAAGAACGTCTTGAAGATATAGTAGATTGGTTGGATATGAAAAGGCTAATGTTCAAGAATTCAGATAGTGACACTGAAGCTGGACATACACACAGTGGGAAAGTATTTCAAGGGGTTCACCTTGAGAACCTGTTCAAGAAAAACTATGGAGACAAGGGTTTCTACAGTGGAGAAGAGGCAGATGTGACAGATGAAGAACATTCAGAACCCACCAGAGCAGAGGAAGAGGAAGCTAAAGAACTTTGCCAGAATGAGCCAGAAACATCAAGAACCACGCAGACCACTAAAGTAAGTAATATCAATCCTTCTGTTATTTCATAAATGCTAAGTAATCAGAATATTCCGAATCACCAGAGTCCATAGACTACTATTACTAGTATTTCAGCATCTACTCAGACAAGAAACCTAGGCAAATCTATGGTAGATGAGATGAGGCTCCCTATATTTAAAGGAGATGGATCTGAAGATCCTGATCAGCACTGGTTCCTGTGCGAGGTTGTATGGAACATTAAAAATATTACCGATGAAAATGTTAAAAGAAACTAGTTTAGCACTACGTTGAGGGATCACGCATTGAGCTGGTACATGAAGCTTGTCCAAGGAATTACGTAGCCTAATCCACTAAATGAGATCAAGGAGGCGCTGCTACAGGAGAAGACAGAGCATCCCAAAAAAAGACTGCAGATGACCACAGAGTTAGGAAAGCTACAAAGAATACCCCAATGTTCAATGCTAAGAAAGAAAGACAGATATTTGAGGAGGCAAGAAAAGAGTTCAAAGGAGATCAAGGGTCTTCGTCATAGAAACAACTAGAAATCAAAGAATATGTCATGCCTCGGGCATTTGATTAGTCTACGTCTGCAACAGAAGGAAAAGAGGTAAGCAAACTCATGGAATTTTTGTGCACTTGTGTTAAGTTGATTCAAGATAAAAGATTTGTACAAGAATTACAAGATTTAATCAAGCAATATGAGATAGGAAAGATAGACTCCTTACTGAATAGGTCAATGCACCAAATTGGGAAAATGAGAAGGACAGATAAAGAATTACACCTGAATGCTCAAATAGGAGAATATGATATAGACTATGTGGTCCTCGACTTAGGGTCAGAGGTCAATGTCATGACGAAGAAAACCTGGGCACTGATGGGAAAAACGAAGTTGATCTATTCCCCTATCAGGCTTAGAATGGCTAATCAACAAGTTGTTAGCCCATTTGGACAATTGGAGCATGTCCCTGTGGACATCGATGGAGTTAGAACCTTTGCATATGTTGAAGTAATTGAAATTGTTGATGACAACTTCCCTTATCCTGCATTATTAGGAATTGATTGGGCCTTCAAAAATTCTATTGTTGTTGATCTAAAGAAGATGCGTATGACATTTGAAAGGGATGGCCTTAGGGTCATTGCACCTTTAGATCCATATGAGAGTCCTCGATACATAGAGCCTATCAAATAAGAAGACCATGCATACGAACTGGAAAACATCTACAAACTAACAACCAGACAACATGATTATATCAATCCTACAGCCAATGGGAATTTGAGATGGCGAAGCGACAACACATGTTCATCAGACTTAGAAGAAGCGTTGGAGAACTGACAAAACTAGACGTATGAAGTCTCTACTAGAAGATGTGCTAGACTAACCAGAGAGGTTTGCTGGATCGACACAACAGTGAGTAACTTACCCACATTTGATGGGTTGAACCCTTTAGAAAAATTATTATTAGAGTTTGAGACAAGTGTACCAACACAACAGAGGTTGTTGGCAATGGAAGAGGCCATGAAAGCCACACAAACAAGATGGTGGGGGACGCAAAAAGGAAACATCACAGACTAGACACAATGTCAAACTTTGATGACAACGTGGTTCTCAACACAAGTAGGAAGCTATGAAGTGAGGTACACAGGTCGAAGTTTCCCAAAGGACCATGTGCGAAGCTGTGAAGAGGCCTAGAGTGACACTCAAGAAAAATGGGTGCACAGATTCATTAACACGATGGACACGATTCCTATCAACTGGTACCTTCAAGTGGAGCTGCACCTCGTCACTTCAGATTGGGAAGGTATGATCAGAATTTTGTAACCACCTTTTTGTTTGAAAGTGAATTTCCTTCAGTAGACCAAGCATTACATATTGTGAGATAGAAAGTATTAAGGAGGCATCTGGCCTCCCTTTGGAGCAAGAAGAGGATGAATGGATTGGACCATTCCAGAAATTGCAAGGATGTTACAACATTAATGTCGATGAAGATGATGATATGAGGAAGGTAAAAAGCACTGAGAAAGAAGGCCACATAAATGTGGAAGGACCAGGGGTTGAGCTTCCATTCATAGGACAACCGATAAAAATAAATAAAGTCAATATTGGGACAGAGGAGACACCGAATCTTGCCAATGTCGGAGATTATTGGGATGCTACTACCATTGACAAGATTACAGAGTTATTGCATGAATATCAAGACTTGTTCTTGACCAAGTTCAATGATATGAAGGTGTTAGCGTCAGAAGTCACTCCTGGATTGCTTGCAGGAGTAGAGCCCAATTCCCATCAGTTTTATGTCACGATTTGTTTATGATGGATGATCAAATGGGGGTAAAGACTCGAGGAAATATCATTCTAACTTAGGGACTGAGTCTGGTACGTAAAGAACGAAGGAGGTCTGGAATCCCAACTTCAGCCAGTGGGTTGATTTAAAATTGAACAGGTGGAAGACTTAGGATAAAGTGAACAAACAGCTTTGGGCATCAGGCTTGCAGCGGTTTGTAGGGGAAAAACTCTGAAAGCAGGATCCTCCTGGTTCAGGGCTTCAAGAAACTGAAAGGGGACTTGACTGGATCCTCCAATTCCAAGTCGTTCAGCGTTAAAGAAATCACAGAAACCGATTAGAGGCTTCACAACTATTACAGTGATCCATTACAACATCATCCTATAATAGCTATAGCTCGACTGGATCCTCCAATTCCGAGCTACTCTAACATAGTGTAAACAAATATATGAAAGAAACTGGCATCCATAAGGCAAGAAGTCTCCAAAGCTCATACATAACAAGAACAACAATGCTTCATTAAAACTTTACAACCTGGGAGCTCTTCTCAACCATCGATAGATACAAAAATGGAGAAAACGCCTTCATATACTCAAAACTAACAACAGCAACAAAATCGAGACGTAGCATTGAAAGCTTTGCGTCTGCATGGCTTCTGACACTCTGCAGCTGAAATATTTGAATGGTCGTGCAACTTATGGCAGACGCGATCGATCTTCTGACAGTTTCATCGGTGAATCGACGTGAATTTAATTCATTGCCGGACCTTCCCATTATGGCGGAGACGATGCCTAACCACCACCAACCGCTTCAATAACTGCTTCCTTGGGATTGAGGATGATCTGGCCATCTCAGCTCTTTGGGATATGGAAGACCTCTCGCGGTGCCACCTGGAATAACTGAATGGCTTACAGAATAGGCATGGAGGCCAGCACGGAAGACGGGGCACGGGAACGGAGTGATGGGGCCAAAACAACGGGGAGTGGAGTAAGAAGCGTCGAGGGAGTGAGAGGGGTTATAGGGGAAACACATGGAAAAAGGCGATAAGCAGAGGAGGCAGGAGAGTAGGTGTAATGGACACATTTTGGTGGGAGGCTGACGTGGAGGAGATGGGACACGTGGCAAGAAATGAGTGGATGATAAGAAGAAGGGAGGACCACACGGACCGACGAGGGGAGGTGGATGGATGACACACGGCAGTAGGGGAAAGATGGAAAGTAAGATGACATGATGGGAGAAGGGCCCATGCAGGCTAAACATAGAGTGACTGGGAAGGACGGGGTTGTCCAAGCGTCGTTGATCTGGGCGCTGTAATCTCAGTCGTCGGAAGCTGCTCGCTCGATTTCGGACCCCCCCCCCTCCGCTTAAAGGTAGAAAGGTAGGGGGGGTCCGGAATGGTCTTTATCGCCGTTGATCCGGGCGCGCTGATCTGGACCGTTGGAGAGGTGCGCCCTTGATTCCGGACCCCCCCCCGCCCCCGCTTAAAGATAGAAAGGCAAGGGGGGTCTGGAATTCAACACGTGTCGTCGATCCATGTGCATGAATCGCGACCGCTCGAACTTGCACATTGCTTACCGTGGGCGCATTATCACCCAAAACTTAGGACAAGTGGGTTTTTGACCCAATCTTTGCAATCTAACCCCCCTTGCAAAAAATATCGCCAACATTTGGCTCCATGGGGGATAGAGTCATCCCTGCGATGCTCTAAGAACTCCTTCTGCAGTTCCAGTTGCCTTTCCATTGGGCTATGGAGTCTTTATTAGGCCGCAAAAATAAAAATGCAAACAAGAGAAAATACATACTCGAAAGAGCTTATTTATAT
>JASDQU010106125.1:101906-113192 GCA_032191745.1 Picea mariana
GATTAGAGGCTCCATAACTATTATAGTGATCCATTACAACATCATCCTATAATAGCTACAGCTCGACTGGATCCTCCAATTTCGAGCTGCTCTAACACAGTGTAAACAAAGATATGAAAGAAACTGGCATCCATAAGGCAAGAAGTCTCCAAAGCTCATACATAACCAGAACAACAATGCTTCATTAAAACTTTACAACCTGGGAGCTCTTCTCAACCATCGATAGATACAAAAATGGCGAAAATGCCTTCATATACTCAAAACTAACAACAACAACAAAATCAAGACGTAGCATTGAAAGCTTTGCGTCTGCATGGCTTCTGACACTCTGTAGCCGAAATCTTTGAATGGCCATGCAACTTATGGCAGACGTGATCGATCATCTGACAGTTTCATCAGTGAATCGATGTGCCTTTAATTCATTGTCGGACCTTCCCATTATGGCGGAGACGATGCCTAACCACCACCAACCGCTTCAATAACTGCTTCCTTGGGATTGAGGACGATCTGGCCAACTCAGCTCTTTGGGATATGGAAGACCTCTCATGGTGCCACCTGGAATAACTGATTGGCTTACGGAATAGGCGTGGAGGCCAGTGCGGAAGATGGGGCACGGGAATGGAGTGATGGGGCCAAAACAGCGGGGAGTGGAGTAAGAAGCGTCGAGGGAGTGAGAGGGGTTATAGGGGAAACACATGGCAAAAGGCGATAAGCAGAGGAGGCAGGAGAGTAGGTGTAATGGACACATTTTGGTGGGAGGTTGACATGGAGGAGATGGGACACATGGCAAGCAACGAGTGGATGATAAGAAGAAGGGAGGACCACGCGGACCGGCGAGGGGAGGTGGATGGATGACACACGACAGCAGGGGAAAGATGGAAAGGAAGATGACATGACGTGAGAAGGGCCCATGTAGGCTAAACACAGAGCGACTGGGAAGGACGGGGTTGTCCAAGTGCCATTGATCTGGGCACTGTAATCTCAGTCGTCGGAAGCTGCTCGCTCGATTCCGGACCCCCCCCCTTCGCTTAAAGGTAGAAAGGCAGGGGGGTCCGGAATGGTCTTTATCACCGTTGATCCGGGTGCGCTGATCTGGACCGTCGGAGAGGTGCACCCATGATTCTGGACCCCCCCTCCCGCTTAAAGATAGAAAGGCAAGGGGGGTCCAGAATTCAACACGTGTCGTTGATCCGTGCACATGAATCGTGGCCGCTCGAACTTGCACATTGCTTACCGTGGGCGCATTATCACCCAAAACTTAGGACAAGTGGGTTTTTGACCAAATCTTTGCAATCTAAGCCCCCTTGCAAGAAATATCACCAATAGAAGGGAATCAAAGGGCCTATGGGTGAGATGAGAATACCTTTGAAACCAGATGTGAAGACAGTCAAGCAAAGACCTTATAGACTGAACCCGAAATACAAGGAAAAAGTGAAGATCAAGCTTGACAGAATGTTGGAAGCAGGGATAATTGAACCTGTCAAAGATTCGGAGTGGATCAACCCTATGGTGGTGCAAGACAAGAAGACAGGAGAAATTAGGATATATGTGGACCTCAGAAAGTTGAATGATGCCTGCTTGCATGACCCTTTCCCTACACCATTCACAGACGAAGTGTTGGATAACGTGGGAGGCCAAGAAGTATATTCTTTTACAGATGACTTTTCGGGATACCATCAGATCCGCATTGCCAAGGAGGACCATCATAAGACTACGTTTTCCAAAGAGTGGGGATCCTACTAATATACAGTAATGCCATTTGGATTTAAGAATTCCCCAACCATCTTTTCCAGGGTGGTGGTCGAAGCGTTCAAAGAATTTTTGCACAAATTTTTAGAAGCATACTNAGTGTTGGATAACGTGGGAGGCCAAGAAGTATATTCTTTTACAGATGACTTTTCGGGATACCATCAGATCCACATTGCCAAGGAGGACCATCATAAGACTACGTTTTCCAAAGAGTGGGGATCCTACTAATATACAGTAATGCCATTTGGATTTAAGAATTCCCCAACCATCTTTTCCAGGGTGGTGGTCGAAGCGTTCAAAGAATTTTTGCACAAATTTTTAGAAGCATACTTTGATGATTGGACTGTTTTTAGTTTGTTGAAAAATCATATTGAATGTCTAAGGATAATGTTGGACAAATGCAGGTAGTGTCAAATTTCTTTGAATTTGAATAAATGCATCTTCTTCTCACCATTTGGAGTGCTATTAGGTCATATTGTATGCAAGAAGGCATTGCTGGTTGACCCATCTAAAATTTCAATTATAGTTGATTTTCCACCTTCTACTTCAGTCAAACAACTGCGCACTGCATTGGGCCATACTGGATATTACAGGAAATTTATCAAAGGATATGCCCAAATTACAACACCAATGAAGAAGCTTCTGAATAAGGACTTCCAGTATGAGTAGAGAGATGAATGTCAGCAGAGCTTCGACACACTGAAACAAAAGATGGTTACAACGCCCATTTTGGTTTTTCCAGATTGGAGAAAAGAATTCCATGTGCATGTCGATGCATCTTATATTGCATTAGGAGTAGTATTGGCACAGCCTGGAGAAGGAGACATTGATCATCCATTAGCATTTGCCAATAGGAAGCTATCCACAGCTGAAGTTAATTACACCACTACAGAGAGAGAGGGACTAGCCATGGTGTATGCATTGCAAAAATTTTTCCACTACTTGTTGGGAGGACGCTTGAAAATGTTTATTGATCACTCTGCGTTGAAGTACCTAGTCAACAAGCTAGTGTTGGGGGGTGAATTTGCAGATGGCTTCTGTTGTTTCAAGAATATGATTTTGAGATCATAGTTAAGCCAGGAAGAATGAACAAGGGCCCATACCACTTATCAAGGTTGGAACATGGCGAAGAATCTACCAGTTTGGAGGATACATTACTGGATGCACAACTTCTCGCCATTAGAAAGATTGATGACCACTTCACAGACATAGTCCAGTTCGTATCAACAGGAATGACTCCAAGTGAGTATACAATTCCTCAGAAGAAACAACTAGTGGTGCGTGCTGCAGACTTTTCACTTATAGATGGATAGCTGTACAAAATGGGATTGGTTGAAATGTTAAGGAGGTGTGTTATGGAGATAGAGTGACCACTGATCCTCGTAGAAGCTCATGAAGGCATCACAGGAGGACATTACACAGGGAAAGAAATTGCGCAGAAGGTTCTGCAAGCTGGACTTTGGTGGCCTACGTTACACAAAGATGCTAAAGAGTATGCCAGAGCATGTGATGTATGCCAGAGAATTGGAAAACCATCCCGAAGAGATGAAATGCCATTAGCACCACAGATGAGCCTACAAGCATTTGAAAAGTGGGCCATTAACTTCGTGGGACTTATAAACCCACCAAGAAAGTGCACAGGAGCAAGGTACATTATTATTGTGACAGAATACTTAACCCGATGAGTCGAAGCCATACCAGTCAAGGACTATAGTGAAACTACAAATGCGCGTTTTATATTTGATGACATAATAACCAGGTTTGGATGCCCCAAGATCCTTATGAGTGATAAAGGTACACACTTCATCAATAATAAAGTTGAAGCCATGACTGAATAATTTGCAGTCCACCATCAGAAGAGTACACCTTACCATCCACAAACAAACGGAACAGTTGAAGCATTCAACAAGATCTTGGAGACATAATTGACAAAGATTTGCAGCGTGAACATGGATGACTGGGATTTGAGAGTACCAGTAGTACTCTGGGCTTATAGAACCACTTGCAAGAAATTAATAATGCAGACCCCCTTCAAGTTGGTTTATGGTCTTGAAGTTGTTGTCCCAATGGAATACTTAGTACCAAGCCTAAGAATTGCTTCATTTATAGACATGGATGATACCGACGTTGTTCATGAGAGGCTTGCACAGTTGGTTGAACTAGAAGAAGAAATATTCATTACAGGATTCCATCAGCAAATTTAGAAGGAACGAGAAAAGGCCTATCATGACAGGCACATCAAGAAGAAGACATTCAAGCAAGGTGATTTAGTATTGGTGTATGATAGTAAGTTTATCAAACACCCTGGGAAGTTTAGAACGCATTGGCTTGGACCATATGAGATTGCCTATGTTACAAAAGGAGGAGTTGCGCAGCTGAAGACATTGAAGGGAGACTGGAAGGAAGGATTGGTGAATGGGAGTTGACTGAAGTTGTACTATGATAACCAGCTGCCTTGCAGCTCTCAGTAAAAGCATGAGGAAAAGGGTCCAGGTACTAGGTGCAGTTGAAACTGGGTACCAAACACAGAAAAAATAGCTTTCACAAAGATGGAAAGGAGGCATAAAGTAGAAAGCAAGGGATGCACTACGCATTCCAAAGTCAAAGTAAAACAAGAGGATCAAATCTGAAGTGCCTCAGGACGAGTCATAGGTGAGTGTTGGGGGACTGAGTCGAAGTGAGAAAAAGAGCAAGAAAGATGGAGCGAAGTGCAGAAAAGCAAGTTGTTGGACGAGGAGATCAGGGATGATAGATTAGAAAGGAAGAAGGATCGTGCACAACTCAACAAGTAGAGAAATCCATCATTGGATGCTTTGGAGCACCGCACGATGAAGAAGGAAAGATAGGCTGGCGAAGCCTGGAAAAAGTGGGTCAAGTTGACCTAGGGTTTTAGACACCTAGGGTTTTGGTATCTAGGGTTTCGACACCTAGGTTTTGACCTAAGACTATCGATGAGGGATTGTAATGTATAAAATAAAGGTCAAGAGGACCTGGGTCGGTTTGGTCATTGAGTATTGGTATGATATTGTTGTTATAGCTCTGTTGTGGAGGGAGAGGATTGTATTGTGAGATCTTCAGCTGTGTGCGAAGGTCAAGTCCTACAGCTAGGTGTGCAGGAAAGGGAGAGAAAGAGAGAGAAGAAAGAAGATATGCTAGCTGAGAGCCCAGATAAGAACTGTATTCTTTACCTTAATAAATCATAAGCATAGTTTTGTGGATGTAGCCCTAGAGAGAGGGTGAACCATGTGTATTTTTTTTTGTATGTGTGATTGATGCCTGGATCTATGTCATTGTTATATTATGATTTGCAGTCTTATGTTAGATCAGATCTATAGCTGCGTAGGATAGACCTAGCTGATAAGTGATATATGAATGTTGTATTTTTGTTGTGATAGATCCACTTGATATTCCCCTAGTTGTAGACATTCCTATCCTACAACCCCCCTCTTAGCTGCTTCGGGTGAGACTGCATCTGCTTCACAGGTGTTGCCGAAAGGGCCAATAGCTAGGGCTTGTTGGTGTTCTCTTGGAGTGAACCTCGGGTCTGCCCCTATTCCAACATCATGCTCCCTCTCTCTCCAATGAACATACATCCTACAAAATGACAAATTTATGGAGAGTTAACTCTTGTTTTTTAAAATTTTTCCACTCATTTGAGGCTGTACGCAGGCTGTTTTGGTGACAATTATGTGTGTATGCGGGAAAATTATCTTCTGCCCACGTGCACATGCGGGCTGTGCTTGGAAAACCCGTGTACACGCAGGGCCGACCTCTTTAAGGGTCCACGCCCCCCAAAAAAACAAAAATAAATGTTAAAAAGGAATAATTAAATGTAGGACGGGCTAGTTTGTACTTACTTGGTCCAAGCAAAAGTTCATTTCGTCCACTGAAGCTCTCGRAATGAACTCTTTTGGAAAAGGGGATTTTTTTTTACTTTTGGTCAATTCTCAATTTACAATGGTGATAATGAGCTGCCATCATTCTATTTATAGACATTTTGGCYCATTTTTGTCATTTTTTGGACCCTTTTGTCATTTTTTCTAGCTTGAAAATCATTTACTATGCTTCTTGAGTTTCTTGGGGGATGTTACGATAAGTGTTACTTTGGGTATTTGGTGAAATGTTTTTGAGAATTGGGTCATTTTTATAGGTCTTTTGGTAAAAAAWTTTTTTTTTCAACTTTGTGCATGTAAGATAGGATTCCACCTCCACTYGTTGCACCTCGTTGTCTTTTTCGCTTTGCCATAGGATCGATCCCACCGAGTTGCGACCCAAAAACCTCACTCCTTCTCTATAAGTGTCGTAATTTAGTGGTAAATCATACCTTCACATGGATGCCCTAGGTAGATCTTGGTTTCATTTTGGTGTCCATGCCATCGCTAATGATTATAGGCTCCAAAGTCCTTTTTAGTTGTTCCTGATTACGATTTTGAGCCTCATTTGCACGATTCATTATCACTTTTGACATCACCCTCAGGACTCCCAAAAACATCGGGTCTTCTTTTAAGCCCTTTTCAGACCCTCTAAACATGAAAAGATTGTTGAGTGATCTTGTTTCCCTTCACACTTGCCAAACTAAAATTCGAAGGCACGTCTGTCAGGTGGTAGTTTACCCCTTTTTCGGTATGGATGGTCAAATGTACAAACAAAGGTATACTCTAGGAACCTTAGTTCTCTAGAAGAGTATTATCAGGTATAGATTTAACCCTTTTTCAGGCCCAAGGGACTAAATTTATGAAAAAGGAACCCCCACGGAGTCCATAGTTAAGCTCTTTTCAGACTCCCTAAAATCGAAAAGATGGTTGAGTGACCTTGTTTATTCACACTCATTAAATTGGTCTAGGAGAACATCCCTTATGGAGTCCATAGTTAGGCTCTTTTCAAAGTCCTTAAATATGAAAAGATTTCCGAGTGATCTTGTCTATATCACACTCGTTAAAATGATTTTGAATAGACGTCTGTTCGGTGCTACTTTATCCCTTTTTTCAAGCCGACTAGACTACCTTCGAAAAAGGTACCCCAGTGGAGTCTCCTTTTACGCTTTTTCAGACTCTCTAAAAATGAAAAAAAATCGATCTTACCTTCTCTGGGCGCATTAAAATTACATCGAAGGACGCTATCATTGTGTCTTATTAATCACATTTGCATTCCTACGTCTTTGGCCTAATGCTAGCTCCATGTTGCTCTCAACTGAACCATCTGAAGCATGCCTTATACGCAAGCCTTGTATCACTTTGCCTCTACATCTTGACACCTTGAACCATGGAGGATTTTTCCCCAGTGTCCTTTTCCTGCATATGTACCATTGCTCTGAGCATCAGTGTGTTCCTAGTGCTTGGAACTAGTATGTCTTCGACACTCGATCCTCCTTTGTAACGTAGCATTCTTTTATTCTTTTTCAAGCTTCCCAAAATTATTGAAAAAGACAAAAAAATTAAATATACAACAAAAATAGGAAGGGAAAAGTATTTTATTTTTTGTTAATAGCACAATGAGTCTCCCTTGGACAAAGCACATCCTTCAGTTTGCTTGTCAAGCTCTAGGATTCAATATGACCTTAGGAAGTTGTTCTTGCTACATAGAGCTATGTCCTCTTTCATTTGGTTATCCTTCCAAACATGTGGAGAGTTCGTGTTGCCTCCTGCATCATGAACTTATGTCAATGCCATGCTTCTTAAGTCTCATCTTTTGTCGTGCTTTCATCCAAGGGAATTTTTACTAAACTTGAGTTGGCCCTTCTGGAGTTTGTCTCTTGTTCTCATGCCCGATCACCCTGAAACAACCAATCAAGTCCTTGCTTAAAATCAATGAAGTTCTTTGCCTGATCACCGAGATCCTCTTTTCTGTTCTTGATGAGCCATCGAAGATCTCTGGGTAGTGAATTCGTACACTGATATTACACTCCTACCCGAGTTTTGAAGATTTTCAAGTTGTTTCTCGAGCTCCGAAGACCTCATCTCCAGCCATTGGGCGTCATTGGATTCTTGAAGATGGATACTATACATGTATGTATTTTGATTTTGAGATGTATATCTGTTGTGTACTTCTCACAGCTACACTTTATATAGTTACATGACATGGATTTGAAGTGTATTTGATTGGCAGCCATGATTTTATTTCATCCCGAGCATGGGTATGCCCACCTCGGTGAGACAAATTGTTATTTTGCAGATGACACCTCTTGAACTCTGGTCCCTGGGCTCACTCGCTCTGTACATTGGTGAATATTTGTAATGTATTTCGGCTATCATATGCTCTTCTGACCTCACACATTAGGGGGCATCTGTTATAACCCTAAACTTCACTAGACATGCATACTTGGCATCAGGCCATCTTACTTGCTATCTTTGCCAAGCCATCACTGAAAAGCTCTTCTAAAAACCATTATTTTGAAGGTGTACGCGCCCTACACCACTATTGCCTGCATAAACACACTTGCTGCACCATTACAGCCTGCATACACTCACAAAAAATCGCAAAAAATGAAAATGGAAAATGGATACGGGTTTCTGGGTCGTTACTTAACCATTTGACCGCCCATAGCCAATCAACCCAATCGTTACTATCTCTTTTGGCCTATAAAATAAGGTGTTGGGGCTCCATTCCAAGAGGAAGCACAAGAGCATAAAAAATCTGCCCATTTCAATATCCCCCCGTTGCCCCAATATTTTGCAACCACATTGTGAGTTTGAGCCAGAATTCCTTCTTCCTCCTTTGCAAATCCTTTCCATTTCCCTAGAGAGAACTGAAGAGGAGAAGAACACATGGAAGAAGTTGGTGCATGGTGAAGAGGAGCCCAGGACCAAGTTCGAGGAGCAGTGTCGGTCTCATGTTGTAAACAAATTTTTGTGAGATTAATATAAAGAAGTACTTTTTCCATCCTGCCAAATGACATCTTAAATCTTTATGATTTTTTTACATTTCTTGGTTATGATGTCTAACCCACTAATCCATACATAGAATTCATGCTTGGAGTTTCTTGTTTGTCTTTTGGTGAATGAAGGTCAGCCTTGGGAGGAGACTTGTAGTTAGGAAACAACCGAGCACAAAGGGATCGACACCGAACATAGAGTTTAAGGTATGCCTACCAGATCCCTATACTTTGTCTTTTATGTATGATTGTGGGATAACATTGGGATAGTTGATAAAAAATAGGAGACTTTAGATGGTTAGATCTTCCTACATTTTAGAACCCTGGTGTAGTCCTTAGAGGGGTTTTCCCACTATATATTTCCTCCAATCTCTCCTCATCCAGACCCTTGCATGAATCCCAAGATCACAAATTTGATATATTTGTCTGTCTTTCCTTCACCTTGGAATGGCCTCATTTTATAGGCTTGGGAGGCTCAACCACAATGAGTATATCTAGGGATTAGTTGAGGACATGACTCCTTAAGGTTAGGATCTGATCCTAAGATAGTGCCATATGATATCATTCTATCCAAACCAACCTCATCTCCAAGAGCTGGCATTCAGAAAGAGGCGAGATTCTCCAAATTTTCCTCTAACTAGAATCAACGCTCCCCTATGGTTAGAGATGTTAAAATAATGTAACTGCAAAGTGTATTCTTATTATTATTTGATATATTATTCATTGGATCAATCCCCATTGTGGATTGATCATGTCGACTATTGTATAAGGACCAAATCCCCTTTTGTGGATTGGTCATAATGTAATTGTAAAAGGCAAAAGAAGAAGCCGGACCCATAATATATAAAGAGGCCCTGGAATACAATAAAGGTGGTTATAACTAGAAGTTGGCCCTGCCAGTGAAGAGACACTTCACCCGTGCTAGATTTGTATAAATAAGGAGGCTAGTGCCTCACTTAGATACACACCTCACTTGCTCATTGAGAGACAAGTTTCAGAATTGCAGTTGAAGAAGAAGGAGAGAGTGGCACATCTTTTGGGAGAGGATCTTCTGCATTAGTTTAAGTTATCTCTTGGCATTGTATTGGCTATCTATAATAAGGAAGTTTTTTTGGTTTTTCTTCCCCGAGAGGGTTTCCTAGGATAAATGTTGTGTCTCTTGTGATTGTGTATTTCTCAGTGATCTTGTGTTATGCTATTGTTATCTAATGAAATGAAAAGAACTATAATAATGGATTAAAAATTAACATGGCATCAGAGCCAAGCTGAAGAGAGCATCTTTCACAAGAGTGAAAAATGTCACTGTTGTCGTACATGCAAATTAGGGCTTTTGAATGGTGAAGTTTTTCATCCCTAAAACCACCGAGAAAATTGCGTCGTCCCTGGACCTCTCGGAAAGTGAAACCCTAGTTTCACAAAGTACCAGAAAACCAGTGTACCAGAAGTACCAGAGTACCAGAGGTACTGGAAATCTAGAAGCACCAGTCCAGAAATCCGCAGATCAAGTTTGGAGCAAAAATTGGATTTTCTCAGATCCAAACACACTAGGCTACTCGCCTCATCCAAGCGCACGTCCTGGTAAGTTCAGATTTTGATTTTGAGCACTTTCATTTTTCGGTCATTTTCCTAGCTCCAGGTAAAAGATGTTTGCAAGCACTAAGCTTGTTGACAAGTTGGAAGGTGTGGAAAAATTCCGTGCCTGGAAGTAGAGGATTGGACTCGTTCTTGAAGAGAATGACCTAGTAAAATTCATCAAAGGAGAAATTTTGGAACCCAACGATGCTGCAGAAAAATCCAAACATCAAAAGGACACAATCAGGGAAAAAAAATCATTGTAGATTCAATCAAAGACCACCTAATTCCTTATGTGTCATCTAAGAAGACTCTGAAATAAATTTTTGATGCATTGACTAGACTACATGAAGGAAAGAACATAAACCGGAAGATGAATCTAAGAACTCAACTGAAGAATACAAGGACGCAGAAAGGAGAAACAATTCAGGAATATTTCTCTAGAATCTCAGAATTCAAAGAACAGTTAGAAGCAATTAGAGATACCGTAGACGGAGACGAACTCATAATGATGACCCTAAATGGTCTCACAAGACCTTGGGATGCATTCATCCAAACGATATGTGCCAGAATGAAGAAACTAAATTTTGATAGTCTATGGGAAGAATGCATCCAAGAAGAAACAAGAGTAGCTAACTGTGAAGCGCTACTAGCAAGAGATGATGATCAAGCCCTAGCTACTCACACCAAAAGAGAAAGGAAGAAACCCTACTTCCAAAAGGAGACTCATAAAGAGCCTCAAATGACAAACAAATTCAATAATAAAGAATCTCATCCAAGGAGATTTCAGAAGAAAGGACAACGAAGGGAAAGAGATTACTCATTTGTACAATGCTATCATTGTGAAAATATGGGACACATTGAAAAATTCTATCCAGCCAAATGAGAAGAATAAAAGAGAAAACATAAGAGGCACCATGCCCATGTATTCTAAGATGAAGAGCCACCCACAAAGATGATAAGAGAGTAGATCAAAGACCATGTCTTAATCGTGGCCCTCTCAGGATCTGTAACACCCGGAGAGGACACTTGGCTCATTGATAGTGGTGCATCCAAGCACATGATGGGACAAAGAAACATTCTCTCTTGTATTT
>JASDQU010106125.1:113292-133896 GCA_032191745.1 Picea mariana
AAGAAATCTAGAAGATGCCAGCTTGAAGAAGTATATGAAGAGGAACCCGTAATCCCCAATAATGCAATGAGGGAGGTTCCTAGAGCCGCAGAACCAGTGAGGGAAGTCATAACTTCCTCTGATGAGGAAATTCTAGAAGACCATGATATATCAGAAGTTCAAGAACCTCCTCAGATGATGATCCTCCATAAA
This sequence comes from Picea mariana, assembly GCA_032191745.1. Classification (NCBI taxonomy): domain Eukaryota; kingdom Viridiplantae; phylum Streptophyta; class Pinopsida; order Pinales; family Pinaceae; genus Picea; species Picea mariana. Next base: position 113,485 of record JASDQU010106125.1, read on the forward strand.
AGGAAGCCAGCTTGGGCTAGAGAGATTATTCAAGATGGAGAGAGGTATGGTGTTCCCAAAGGAACCACAAGACAGGTGAAAAGACCAAATCCATTCTCTAGTTATACGGCTTTGATGTGTGACCTCCTAGAGAAGGAGCCTACCTGCTTTGAAGAATCCATTCAGATGAAAGAATGGGCAGATGCCATGACAGAGGAATACCAATCCATAATAAAGAATGATGTATGGGAAATAATTCACAGACTGAAGAGTAAAGTCATGGTATCCYCCAAATGGCTCTTCAGGATAAAACATGCTTCTGATGGAAGTATCGATAAATATAAAGAAAGATTTGTAGCTCGTGGATTTTATAAAAATCAAGGCATTGACCATGAAGATACATTCGCTCCTGTAGCCAGATACACTTCGATCAGAACCATCATATCTCTTGCAGCTAAGATGAAGTGGAAGCTTCACCAGATGGACGTAAAGACAACTTTCCTAAATGGCTTCATCGAAGAGGAAGTGTATATAGAGCAACCTCAAGGATTTGAAGTTGAAGACAAGAAGTCTCATGTCTGTAGATTGAAGAAATCCTTATACAGATTGAAGCAATCTCCTAGAGCTTGGTATGGCTAGATAGACAAATTTCTGTCGAGCTTGGGCTTTACCAAGAGTAAAGAAGATTCTAACCTCTACTTGAAGGTCATGAATGATGAGACAGTAATATTTTTTCAATATGTGGATGACTTATTTTTAACCGGAGAAGAAAATCTCATCACTGAATGTAAGAAGAGACTTGCCTCAGAATTTGAAATGAAATACCTTGGCCTTATGCATTATTTATTAGGTCTTGAGGTATGGCAGAGCCCAGAGAGGATCTTCCTTAACCAAGGGAAGTATGAAGTCAAAATCCTGAAGAGATTCAACGTGTTGGAATTCAAATCGATGAATACACCCATGGAAGCGAAGCTGAAGCCGTTGGTCAAAACTTCATCAGAATTGATTGATGCCACACTGTACAGACAAATTATTGGATTGTTGATGTACCCGACGAACACCAGACCATAAATTTGTTTTTTCGTGAACACCTTGAGTTAGTTTCTGGTAGAACCCAGACATTTTCACCTAGTGGCTGCAAAATATGTGATGAGGTACCTTAAGGGTACAATATATTGTGGTCTCAACGATGATGGAGATCATGATTTCACATTGAGTGGATATACTGATGCAGATTGGGCAGGAAGTGTTTCTGAAAAAAAAAGCACTTCAGGATGTTGTTTCAGTTTGGGATCGGCCATGATCTCATGGAAGAGTAGGAAGCAATCCAACATTGCTCTCAACACAATGGAAGAACAATACATTGATGCATGTTCTGCTAGCTGCGAAGCTATATGGCTTCGAAAGTTGTTGACCAGTCTATTTGACCTAAAGATGGAAGCAACCACGATCCTATGTGACAACCAGAGCTGCATAAAGATAACAAAGAATCTTGTATTCCACGATAGGTTGAAGCACATAGAGATCCGATATCATTACATCTGTGACATGGTGTAGAGAGGAGCCTTAAAGCTGCAATACATTATCACAGATGAACAAGTTGCTGATGTGTTGACCAAGCCTCTAGCTTGTGTAAAGTTTGAGCACTTTTGAGATAAGCTTGGTATAGTCCGAAAGGACCTTCCTCAAAAGGGGGAGTAGTTGTTGTGATGAGACATCTCTTGCTTCCAAACTTATTGCTATGACGTAAAGCAAGATGATGTGATGAGACTAGAACTATGATTTCAGCTTGACAACTGTGACGTAAAGCCAGTCTAGTATCCTGCTTCCAGCTTAATTGCTGTGACGTAAAGCAGGACGAGTATCTTGCTTCTAGCCTTATGGTTGTGACATAAAGCAAGACGATGTGATGAGACTAGTACTATTCTTCCAGCTTAACAACTGTGACGTAAAGCCAATCTAGTATCTTGCTTCCAATTCGATGGTTGTGACATAAAGCAAGACGATGTGATGAGACTAGTACTTTGCTTTCGGCTTGACAGTTGTGACATAAAGCCAGTCTAGTATATTGCTTTCAGCTTAAGTGTTGTGACGTAAAGCAATACATTGAGAAGAGATTAGTATTGTGCTTCCATCTTGAGAAGCTATGACATAAATCCAGTCTAGTATCTTGCTTCCAACTTAAGTGTTGTGACATAAAGCAAGATGTTGAGATGAGACTAGTACTATGATTCCAACTTGAGAAGCTGCGATGTAAAGCCAGTCTAGTATCTTTCTTCCAGATTGATTGTTGTGACATAAAGAAAGATGAGTATTGAGCTTCCAGCTTGATAGCTGTGATGTAAAGCCAGTCCTATATTATGATGAGCCAACCTTGTGCTATGATGATGATGATGATGTATCAGTTTTATACTAATACATATTGATGCAGATGACGATTGCATTCCTTTGAGAATGACGATGCTTCCGATGAAGAAAAATTTTGATGATTTATAGATACATCAGTCAGTGTTCCAAGATGATATTGATGATGCTGTTGTCTCACCCACTTGATGTTGTTGATGATGTTGTCCTCTCTCTCTCTCTCGTATGATGCTATTGAAGAATACCCTTCTTGTTAAGGGGGAGTGTTAAAATAATGTAACTACAAAGTGTATTCTTATTATTATTTGATATATTGTTCATTGGATCAATCCCCATTGTGGATTGATCATGTCGGCTATTGTATAAGGACCAAATCCCCTTTTGTGGATTGGTCATAATGTAATTGTAAAAGGAAAAAGAAGAAGTTGGCCCCAGAATATATTAAGAGGCCTGGAAATGTAATAAAGGTGGTTATAACCACCCAGATTGAGAAGTTGGTCCTGCCAGTGAAGAGACACTTCACATGTGTCAGACTTGTATAAATAAGGAGGCTAGGGCCTCACTTAGATACACACCTCACTTTCTCATTGAGAGACAAGTTTCAAAACTGCAGTTGAAGAAGAAGGAGAGAGAGTGGCGCATATTTTGGGAGAGGATCTTCTGCATTAGTTTAAGTTATCTCTTGGCATTGTATTGGCCATCTATAATAAGGAAGTTTTTCTAGGTTTTCTTCCCCTAGAGGGTTTCCCAGGATAAATGTTGTGTCTCTTGTGATTGTGTGCTTCTCAGTGATCTTGTGTTATGCTATTGTTATCTAATGAAATGCAAAGAACTATAATAATGGCTTAAACATTAACAAGAGACAGAGCGTTGATCCTAGATAAGAGCTCCCTAAATAAGGTAAGGGGAGCATTGATGTATGGGGTAGCACTCCCCCAACATGGATAGGGGGGTGCTACCCTTCAAAAATGCCCAAAAAATGGTCGATTTTTCAAGTAAAAAGTGAGTTTTTGACCTTGAAGTGATGGGTCTATTCCTCCAATATGACTTAGGGATCATGGAAAATGTTGTTTGATGGTTTCAAGGGGTTAAAACACATATAACACATAGAAAATTGCATGCGACACTTAGTAAGGTGCATATTGCACTTAATGACACTTGTGACACTTACCAAGGTGCATACGACACTTGCGACACTTAGGGTGAGATTCTTAAGTTTGGAATTTTGATGTGTAATAGATTGCCCCCTAAAGTGTGAGGTCAGAAGAGAAACTGATGGCTGAAACACTTTACAATTCTTCAATGCAAGGGTGTGGAGTTGGAGAACCTGACAGAAGCTGCAAACAATCATCAAACAATATTAATATATGTTCCATTTTTGAGGCAGACATACCTATGCTTAGAATATGAGATGAATCAAAGTACAATCGTTGACCAATACACTGCGGATCCATGAAAAATATTGAATAAGCATATGGCCACCAGAGATACAATGTGGATCCATACCTCCATGACATGAAATGATTGTAGCCATGAAAAATACACAATGGAGCTACGAGATGATAAAACATAGCCACAAACCAATACAATGTGGATATATGTGACAATATATATATATATATATATATATATATATATATATATATATATATCAACATGCTCAAATGATCTCCTTCACATCCTGGGAAAAGAAAATAAAAAAGTGAATTCTCAACCCAGGGTCTTCTTCCCAATTCCGATGTGGTACAAATATAGCCATGTGAATAGATGATTTGATGTCGAACATGGTAGAAACCACTTGATTACCGATCATTGAGGTTAACCATTAACAAGTACGAGGGAAATCACCAATGATGTCAATGACTCCCAAGGTACCCTAGTACATTCCAGCGAATGTGAATAAATGAGTTGAGGTTGAACATTCATGGAATCATCCGATCATAGGTCAATGATGTAAACCTACTGTCGGAAGAGAGGAGGCATGCCATTGAGGCATGTAGGTCCCAAGGTACTAACTGGTTTCTAAGTCTAATTCCTAGATGATGTGTTGAATTCAACAGGAAAATACTCATTGAAGGAGGGCCTTGATGTATCCCCCATCATTGACATAAAATTGACACAGGAAAGTGATGTAAGATGGTGAATCAAATGAATATGGACTCACACAGTGTAACACCCTGTTTTCCCCAGATTGTAAATATAACTGGACTGGCCAAGGACTATGGAAAACTCATAAGTATGAACATGTGATGTAAATAGACCTGCAGGAAGAGGTCAATGAATGTGAATAATATTTTGAACTTATTACAGGACTGCTGAGAGGGGATGTGTAGAAAAGAGACCACGATGGTGGTGAAAAGCACCTGAAAAGGTGGCGTTAACTTCCACCGAGAGTTAAATACCGTATTTGGACTCCACTGGCCCGGGGAACCAAAAGCAGCTCGCTGGCCCTGAAATTTAATGCCTCGCAGGCTGGTAGGCGGATGGCTTGATGAGGGATGGGATGGTGAACCACCCATCCATAGAGCCATCAGGCCTGATCGACGCAAGGGTAATTGTGCCACACGCAACCTCGCAAGAGGATAAGGCATATGGCAGAGACGATTGAAAGGGCAGACGTGAGGGGAACTCTGGAGTTTTTATGCAGAGTGAGTGATAGAAGAGAGAGAGGATTGCAACCTTCTCTCCTGGTCACTGGAAGACAGAGAGACGCAGTCTTAGAGCATCGTGGTCTCAGCTCAGAGGTGGCTAGTGGTAAATCCTTTGGGAGTCGCTGAGCCTACGGTTGGGTGGAAACGAGCACCCCTCTCAGTAGTCGCACCCACTTCGGGTGTTATTTCTGATAAGTGTTTTATATATATATATATTGCATATTGAAGTTTCATAGACTGGTATATGCATATATATGCTCATAGAACTGTCAAATTATGAATGATTTCTATGTAATAATGTCTGTGTAGTGTTTGATGAGAATGAATAGATATATGCTCATAACAGAGGAAACCACGCATGATGTGCGTGGATGAAGCAATTGTATTTATGTCTAGATTGAACTAAGTTAGGTTCCCATCCCATTCTCGGGAAGTTGCTTCCCTTATCTGTCTCAGAGATACCTGGTACAGATCTCTTCACAGAGATTTCCCATAAGAGGGGCTTGAACGCACAAGTCTTAACAACCTCGTATAAAGGGGAATGACCCTCTTAAATCTTGAAGTAGCAGCGTAGGGATAAGTATTGATCAACGGATGATACTCTATTGGAGAGTCTGCGGTCATTCATGATCATTGAATCGAGGGAATAAACAAGGGCGTTAAGTGCCATTAAACCTTTTCCCTCTATCTTCGTGAATAGGGAGGAAATCTGAGTCGTAGACCCCCAGGCTCCATGAGAATATCTGGACCATTGGTTTTTCCATGTCTAAAGGGCAGTAGGAAAGGGCACGACATCAGGACTGATCTGAACCGTCAGATCTTAGCTAGGAAACCCGACAGTCGTTAGATCTATAGGGAGATAAACGAGGGTTAAACCTCGTGTAGAAGTCCAAAAGTTGGACGCTCCAAGTCGCGAGTGGTGAAGTGGTGAGAGGACTAGGAGCCGTCCATCCGAGGAGGACAGGTGGCAGAGATATAGGGATCTCGTGAGCTCAGAGGTTCGTGCATAGAAGTCCAAAATTTGGATGCTCCAAGTAGCGAGTGGCGAAGCCACGAGAGGATCAGAGCCGTCCATCCGAGGAGGACAGGTGGCAGAGATCGAGAGATCTCGTGAACTCAGGAGTTCGCAGGGTGAACACCCAAGTAATTAGTGTTAAAAGTTGCGAGGTGCGAGGACACGAAGCGATGAAGTGGCAAGAGGACTAGGAGCCGTCCATCTGAGGAGGACAGGTGGCAGAGATCGAGAGATCTCGTGAACTCAAAAGTTCGCAGGGTGAGAGCCCAAACATTGGTTACTCCAAGTCGCGAAGATGCGAAGAGCGAGGAATGAAGGAGAGCCGTTGGATCTGGGTCGTAGGAGGATCGTTGGATCGGGAACCCTATCGCCTATCACGCACTCGGGGGTTCGGAGGTTGAGTGGAGCCACTTTCGACATCAGAAGTCGCGAAGTGCTGAGTGTCGAGGTTCGTGTGGACGCGTGGCAGAGCCATAAGGTGGGACCCGCATGGTCGACGGGTGGACACGCATTGCTTGGAGATAGGAGTCGACACTCCGTTGAATTCTCGCATCTCGGGGGTTTGCAGAATAGGAGGGTGAAAGCTCGATGGTTCAACCGGTGAGGTTTCGAGGTTGCAAGTAGGGAAGAACCGCCAAGGGAGGAGTCAACTCAGCGTTGACCTATCGTGTCTCGGGAGATCGCAACAGGAGAGCACGAGAGTTTGACTCACAAACTCACAAAGGTGCGAGTTGCGAGAGGCGCTGACGTTTAAGCCTAGCCTACGTTTATAGGTGGGGAGGACGCTAACTAAGAAAGGAGCTATACCCGTATCGCCAGTTCGGGTGTCGCAAGATTGGAAAGGAAGAGTTGGGGGCTTTGATTCATGAACTCGCGAGATAGCAAGATTCAGTTGATCTCCTGGTGGTAAAGGGGAGACCTCGGGATGAAGTTTGACATTAGAAACCCCGTAGCCCCGATGATAGTTATGACCATGGTCATATAGAGGAGGCCATGTAACCAAGAGCTTAGCCTAGGAGGCTAACTGGCATTTAAGCGAGTCGGGATGGTTGAAAACAGAAATCCTGATGGAAAGGGACATAACACCACGGTTATGTACAGAGAGTCAGGTAGGTAATTAGAAGACCTATGAATCAGGGATTCTCATTGTTGAGAAAACAACGAAATATTTTTATTATAGGTAGTGGGTGTGTTACACACAGGAAAAAAAAAATGGAAATACTGTAGATGGATGGTTTGAAGTGAAACTTCCCTTGAACACGATGAGGCACAACAACTGACTTGGAAACATTGACTCGATGAGTACCAAGAATGTAATGTGATGATAATAAGAGCACTCTTTGACTAGATGAAAAAGTATGGTGACAAATGGAATTGGTATGACACAGAGACAAGTAGATTACCCAACTATAAGATGAGACAAAAACATGTGCCATGTTCAAGGGAGATTCCATAAAGGATTCTCAAAAACTTGACCCACTTCCTTCAATTTTTACCCCACGCAGATAGATGAGTACCTCTTTTTCATTTAAAGAGCTCAAGGAGGCCAACACATGCTCAATATAACTCACCTTCGGTAAGTTCCTCTTCCTTTATTTAATGATCTGGAAGAAGTAAGGGATTGTTCCCATATGGGTCCTTAAATGTTTAGTTTAGCAAGTCAAGAGAAGGAAAACTCAGTGGTTTTTCATGTTTAGAGAGTCTAAAAAGAACTTAAATGTGACTCCATGGATGACTTTTTCATAAATTTATTCTCCCAAGCCTGAAAAAAGTGTAAAACAATACGTGGGAGAACTCTTCTAATCATGCTTGATTAGAGTGTTCCTTTTTCATAATTAGTCTCAGGAGGCCGAAAAAGAGATAAACTATCACTCGAAAGACGCCCTTTCAAACCTTTTAACGAGTGTGAAAGGAAGCAAGATCACTCGACAATATTGTCATGTTTAGAGAGTCCGGAAAGAACTTAAAGGAAACTCCAGGGGTTTCCTTTTTCATATAACATTTACGAGTCTGAAAAAGTGATAAAAATATACTTGGTCACATTCTCATGTACTCACAAGTTACGAGCACAAGAAAGAACAAATACTAAGCTCATAATTGGTTTCATTTCCACACAAGCTTGAAACAAAATTAAACTATGCTTGTAATTTCCCAACATAATTTCCAAAGGTTTTGAGGGATACCCATGGATGGTTGGTACTCTGCCCCCAGCTTGAAATTCTAGCGTCTTAAATCCAGAATGATAATAAAAGGCTAGAGACATGTCTCCCCAAGCTTCGTTTCATTCGTCGACACTTATATTGTCACCAAGTTTTGTACCATATGGAGGAAAAATGGTCAATTGACAAAGGAGGATGAAAGGAAGGTTCAAATATGAGACCCAATGAAAGAATCAACTCAACTCGACATCTACGAGATATAGCTAAAGACTCGACTTGATATCTACGAGATCTAGTGAAAATACTCGACGTGATAGGAGAGGTGACTTTTTCATTTTTTAACGAGATTGACACATGAAAATAACTATGCGCATAGCTTCTGTTTTATTTTTTAACAAGCTTTCCACAAAGAAGAAAAACTATGCTCAAGACCTATGTTTAATTTTTTAACGAGCTTGCCACAGAGAATAAAAAATATGCTCAAAACCTCTCCTTTATCATGGATTCCAGGAGGAAAATTCTTTGGAAGGAATACATGTCAAGGGACAAATGCCAGCCATGTCTTCCATTAGGTCTTCGTTAGATGGAAGAAAAACAGTCTAGAAGGAATACATGTCGATGACCTTAATAAGGGTAGGGAGATCTGGATCTAAAAGCCCTATTGAAGAGATGACCATGTCAACTACCAGATCTAAGTCAGGATAAGGTATAGATTCCCTTTGGTGTGGGTTTGAATGCATGAGGTAGGTTGTTACATAATTGACCTGCGGTGGGGCAGACATCGCTGGCATGTATGGACCATTCAGGGAAGGCAGATGGTTGACTATCAGATGAGGTTCAATGAATGAAAGTTGGTTGATTGTTACTATGTTTCCATTGTGAGGGAAACATATCACTCGAAAGAGAGTGGACACAAAAACTCTCATAATGTAGAGATAGTCTCACCCGAGGAGCAGGTTAAAGTCCAAGGGGTCGTGAACTACCATTACATGGACGTAGACCATTTTTCCTCCCAAAATAACTGGAAAATGAGGAAGGATCCCTAAAGGTTGACTAAATCTTGTGTCAAAGTTCAACATATTCTGAGTCATGACACAAGATGTGGGGAACCAAAATCTTTCCAAGCATTCGCGGATAATATGCTAACAAAGCACCTTCATGTATTATAATGTTAGGAATATTCCAATCACAAACTTGTACATTGATTTGGAAAGGCACATAAGAAAACAAGGTTCTGTCAAATGATTTCAATTAAAAGAAATCATTTGATTGCTTGAAGGGGGTTCCATTGGGACGATCAGAGTGCCCCCTTGTCTGGGTGAATCAACATTAATGAGGTAGACCTGAGCGACATCCTCACATTTTGAATGAGGAGTGGGATCAACCAAGGATAGAACCAAATCAACCACTTTGGTTGCACTCTTCAAGGGAGGAGTGGTATCGATCGATGACAGAACTGGATCAACCACTTTGGCACTCTTTAGATGAAGAGTGGGGCTGATTGATGATGGAATTGGATCAGATACTTGGGTTAGTGGTTCAACCCAGGATGAAACCAAATTGACCACCTGATCAACTAGACTGATTGGGGATGGAACCATATTGACCATTCCATCAAGTAATGACAGTTTGGGAGAGATCTTATGATAACGAGTTGGAAGTTGAATCTTTTCCAAAAGATAAGAAGCCTTGTCCATAGAAGGGAAAATGTTAGAGTAATGATCACCTTCACATAACATACAAGAAATTTGACAGTTCTTTTCTTCTTACCAAGATTAACATCACTATTTGATGGGGTGTCACTAGCATGTTCAACAGGGGATGATGACGTGGAATACCACATTTCTAAGACCTTGGGGAGACCAGGGAAATCCCTTAGAACGTGGTCACCCTTACAAAGCCTGCAATGGAATTTGAGTTTAGGATTCTTCATTTTAGACTTGTCGACTTTATCAACACTCTAAGTACAATTGATAGTAGTTGGTTGCTCAGATCCAACATGAGATGATGCAGTTGGAGGCTTGGTATCTTTTTTATTATTCTTCTTCTTTCCCTTCCATTTTTTCTTCTTCTTATCAACCTGACTACTTTCTTTAGATATTTCACTAGGCGAAGAAGTAGAAAGGAAAGGAGACCTGACGTGTGAAGAAGGTGAAAGGTTGAAATGAGGTTGATTTGTCGGTGGTGTTATTACATCCAAATAATTAGGTGCATTCAAAGCACTGTGAAAAGTCAAGATCACTGGAGTGGGGAACAACCAAACCAATAACTCAATGGTGAGTCCTGGAAGACTCGGTGTGGAAATGCATGGAGGACCAATGTTTCCAAAAGAAGGAAAGGTGAAAGGTTTCTTGGGAAAGGGGGTTCCTTCATTGGTACTCCTAGGAATTGACGCCATTGACACTGACTCGACCTAAGGTCCACTAAGGAAAACAAATAGTACATGCTACAAATCTAAGAATCAAACAATCAAACAAACCTTCCCACAATGAAACCACTAGTTGGTGATGAGATCCAACATCGTGAGATCAATATAGGAAGGGGATGGGATAGAGCAGGTGGATTACTTATGTTGGTAACCTTCTTAATGGACTTACGCCTTGGTGCAAGTTCCCACACAGTCTTACACATGGGTGTACCCTCCAAGGAGCCTGAGTGAGCTTGACCAATGTCTAACCCAGGTTCGACTCCTTTTCACCATCACCTTGTGTATCAACCCTACATATATAGGCCACTAAGGTTACCAACTTGCATTTAGCCTCTGGGTGAGTACAATCGACGGTCGAGAAGGAATGTATGGGAAGGATAACAAGTCCAAAATTATTTTCAAGAGAACTAAAGACAAGTGGACCAGAATACTACTGAGAACCCTGAATGGATTTGGGATTCATGAAGCTCCGAGACAAAATGAAACCAATTGTTTCTCATAAAGAACCCCCAATATATGATCTTTCCACTACATGGGTTAAGCTTCAGAGGGTAAATATCCATTTCTCTCCCACACATGACCTTGTGTTTAACCCCTGTGTGAGAGGGGAATCCCACCTATTATTATACAAACAATTGGATTTACCACTCCCTAGCACAAGATTCTATATTTGTATGATGTCTTTAGAAAGCTATTCTCACATCCTATTCCAAATCCCTATACTTTAAGCTAATGTAGGTTCTCTAATAGCTAATGAAAGTGTCTGATTAATTTTATAAGCGCTTCATTTTAGTGTTGTTGTTTACTCAAGGGTGCGAAAGTGAAACTTATGATGTTTTTAGACTCGGCTCCAAAATAATGCAGAATAATGAGATGCAAATCTTTTTTCTTCAATGAATCCTACACACGGGATGGAGAAGAGGTTTAATATTTCTTTAACAAAATCATCAAATTCCCAAATGAAATCTACTACACTACCCAAAAGAAAGAATTCAATTATCTTATTTATTTGATTTTAAAAGAAAGAAAATGCAAATCCTTTAATTCTTCATTATTTTCAATAAAAATGAAAGAGTTAGATGTAGATACAAAAGACACGAAGAAAAAAGATTTCAAACAAAGCATGAACTCACAGGCTAACGGGAACTGAAAGAAACAAGTTTGATAACTCACACAATCAAGGACTTGAAAATCGAGAAGCATTCAAAGAATAAAAGAAAGTTCAGAGGAGAATCCAAAAATTGATAAGGAGAAAGAGAAATCACTCAAATTTCTTGACAAAACGAGCAATAAGAAATAAAAATCAAAGTTAGATTATGGTAAGAAGAAAGTCTCAAATTATTCAAAAAGGAAATATTTGAAAAGTAACTTAAGACTAACAAACCTTTGCAGACCTTTTCAATCAATCAGATAACCAAAAACTTTTGCAAGACCCAGATGAAACCAAGAAGAAACAAGGTGAATCAATCTCACAATTTGGAAAAGTTTGCAATCTCAAAAAAGACAATGAAAAGAGTGATAAGAATCATAACCTCAACCTAAACAAAGTCACAGGAAAAAGTACAAAATCTGGGCAAAAGACCTCCAACAAAGGGTTGAGAAAAATAGGGCATATTCTCTTGGATCTGCTCAAAACAAGAGAGTAACACTCCCTAAAACAAAGAGACAGAGCACTATAGTTCTCCCTAGGAGACCAATGAGGAGCTCTGATCAGATAACCAATGCCCTGGTAGCCACTCTAGGGGAGCGCTAGTCTTGTAGATGATTGAAAATAAGCATGAAAATGAAAAAAACTCAACAGAGATTGGCTTGGTAATTATGACTACTTCTTGATGACACAGAGGGAAGAGGCAAGGCTCAGAAAAAATCAAACAAACAAGATTAAACAAGGAAAAGGTTCAGACGGTCCAAGGAAAGACAAGTCAATGTCCTTCCCCAGTGGAGTCACCCATTTCTATTAGTGAATAATTTCCCTGCGGATAGGTGAACTTTCTCTTGGATTACAAACCCCTAATACCAAGACAGAAAAACACAAGTGGACACTAACATCCCTTTGAATCTAGTTTAACCAATCAGAAAGAGAGAGAGGGAGAAAGGGTGTGATGCACCTTGTTTTGAAGTTTGTCCTTACTGATTCCAATATGAGCTTGGTCTACAAAATCCTTGGCACAACTTGATACCTTCAATACAATGGACAAAAAAGAGAAACAAATAAATCCTACTCCACAAGATTAGATCAAATAAATTCATCTACAAAGATCAAAAGAACAGTAGACAAGAACATGCAAGAATACACAATCTTGAAGGAAATAGGCCAAGTATATTAAAATGAGAACCCAAAGATAATACTTACAAACATGGATGATGATTCAACAATCCTCCAAGCTCCCCTCGTTCAAACCCTTGCATGAATCCCAATATCATAAATTTGATATATATATCTGTCTTCCCTTCACCTTAGAATGGCCTCCTTTTATAGGCTTGGGAAGCTCAACCACCATGAGTATATTTTGGGATTAGTTGAGGATATGTGTCCTTTAGGTTAGGATATGATCCTAGGATAGTGCCATATGATAGAATTTGATCCAAGCCAACCTCATCACCAATAGTTGGCCTTCAGAAAGAGGTGAGATTCTCCAAATTTTCCTCTAACCAAAATCAACGCTCCCCTATAATTAGAGACAGAGCATTTATCCTAGATCAAATATCCCTAAATAAGGTAAATAGGGCATTGATCTATGGGGCAGCACTCCCATAGCATGGCCATGGGGGCACTACCCTTAAAAAATGCCCAAAAAATGGTCGATTTTTCAAGTAAAAAATGTGTTTCCGACTTTGAAATGATGGGTTTATTCCTCCAATATGACTTAGGGATCATGGAAATGTTCTTTGATGGGTTCAATGGGTTAAAACATGTATAAAAACATATAAAAGTACATGCGACACTTAGTAAGGTGCATACGACACTTGACGACACTTGCGACACTTACCAAGGTGCATACGACATTTGCGACACTTTGGGTGAGATACTTAAGTGTGGAATTTTGATGTGTAACAATATGAAACATGACATCCACACCTTTGTGGACGAAAGTGATACATGTCAATGCAATAAGGGCGAGATTTTCAAACTTTCTAGTACACTCCAACCACTTCTAATTCCACCTACTATTTGGATGGATATTTCTATGGATTTCATTGTTGGATTACCAAAAAGTAATTCATTCATCATGGTGGTAGTGGATTGTCTTTTCAAATATGCTCATTTATGTGATCTTCAACATTCATTCACAACATCCACAGTGGCTCAAATTTTTATGGATAATATTTTCAAATCCATGGAATGCCTCATTCTATTGTTTATGACCGTGATCCCACTTTTACCAACAATTTCTGGAAAGAATTATTAAGGAACCAAGGAACTCAATTGCATCTTAGCACATCCTATATTCCCCAGATTAAAGGCCAAATGAAAGTGGTCAATAAGTGTTTGGAAACATATTTGAGGTGTTTTGCATCTGATAGACAACATTAGTTGGTTCAACATTTACCCTTATCGGAATGGTGGTACAACACCTCTTACCATGTTGAAACTTGCATGACTCCTTTTGAAGTCGTAAATGGATATAAGCCACCATCTCTTCTCCCATACATGTTAGGTATCTCCAAGGTTTAGGAGGTTTGACCACAATATTACCATTTGCATTGTTGAAGTTTGAGTAGCTTCATAAGATATTCTTATTGTATCTATATTGTATTAGAACAAGTCAAAACCCTAAATAATAATATTATGTTGAATTTGTAAAGTTGGCCCTATTGTGCGTTTGTAAAAGTTGGCCCTATTGTGCCTTTGTAAAAGTCAAATGTAAATTAGAAAGGGTAAAGTATACAAGTCGGCCCTGACCTAATTAAAGGGTGTCTCAACTTGTATTTATAAGAGGCTAGGTGTCTCATTTGAAGAACACACAACATAATTTCTCTCTCAAGGAAAAGTGTGCAAGTCTGAGGATGAGACAAATATATAGAGTAAGGGTGTTTTGGTGAAGGGTTTTGGTTATCTCTTAGAGGTCTATCTTGTTCTAGTGGTGTGCTACCCTATTCTGGATAGGTTTTCGGGTCTATCTTCTAATTATCTTCTATTTGGTGAGATCTCTCTTGAGAGAGACATTGTACTTGTTGATGAATCTATATTGAAGAAGCTTTGTTGGGTTTTCTCCCCCAAGAGGTTTTCCCGCGATAAATCTTGTGTATACCATGGATGTGTTTATTTCAATGATCCTTATGCATTAAATTATTGATTTAATAATTTAAAGTTAAAGAATATTGAATACACTTAAATTCTTAAGAAAAAATTTAACATGGTACCAAAGAGTGCCTGAAAGAAGCGGTACCAAAGAGTGCCTGAAAGAAGACATTTTCATAGTCTTGAAGAACTCGTTGGGGAAATAAATACCATAGGAAGACTCTCCTAACCCTAGCACATATTTTTCCTGGACCAGTTTAACAATCTTTGCAGTTTCTAAAAATTAGGGTTTTTGCATAAAACCCTAGGTGATGATGTCACCCTCTTTATGAAGGTTGATGGTCAAAATAAATCCATTAATGAGTTCTCCTAAGGAGGGCACACCTATTCCCTGGATCAAAATTCCAAAATTCTCAAGTTAAAAAATTAGGTTTTCCTCATAAACCTTAGATCAAAACATCTTGGCAGTTGCAGATTGAAGTTGGAGCAGTTCAATTTGGCATATCACACTCTTTGATAAGTTCAAAACCTTTCTTTGAAATTTTTTTATTTTTCTTTTTGTATTTCCATTAAAGGGCAAGATGGCTCCCAACACTAAGCTTGATGATAAGCTTGAGGGTGTTGATAACTTCCGAGCATGGAAGTATAGAGTGATGCTCATTCTAGAAGAGAATGACCTATAATATTTCATCAAAGAAGTTCCAGAACCAGAGGAAGATGATTTGCCAAGGCAAAGTACAAAAAGAACATGGTTAAGGTAAAGAGAATCATTTTTTATTCTATCAAGGATCATTTGATCCCTCATGTCTCATCCTTGACAACTCCCAAGAAAATGTGTGATTCCCTATCTCGATTATATGAAGGCAAGAATATCAACCGAATGATGATGTTGAGGATGCAGCTCAAGAGCGTGAAGATGAAAAGTTCATAAACCATTCAATCCTACTTCACAAGCATATCTCAATCAAATAACAACTTGAAGCCATTGGAGACACAATCGAAGAAGTTTGATTGGTAATGACTACATTGAATGGTCTCCCCATATCTTGGGAATAATTCATTCAAGGAATATGTTCAAGAAGAAAGCTAACAAAGTTTAGAAAATTATGGGAGGATTGCACTTAGGAAAAAGTTAGATTGATAACAAGAGAAGAGAAAATAGGCGATGAAGAAAATCAAGCCCTGACAACACATGCAAGAAAGGAAAGAGAAAGAAAGAGGTTCACTTAGACAAGAATCCTCATGGGTTACAAAAGACACAAAATTTTAAAAAGGATTACTCAAATTACAAATGATACATCTGTCAGAAGATGGGACACATTGCATTAAATTGGCCCCACTCAAAAGATCAGGTCAGAAAATAAAAGTATAAAAGACATCACGTGCTCATGATGCAGAAGATGATGAACCTGATCAAGAGAGAACCAAAGAATATGACTCAAGCAAAGAACATGTATTAATATCAACTCTCACAAAAACAATTACTCATGGAAGTGACACATGGATTATTGATAGTGGTGCTTCTAATAACATGACATTTTACAAGGATTATTTCTTAGAATTAGTTCATAAATATTCACCTCACAAGGTGAAGCTTGATAATGCCTATCAATATCCCATTAAAGGATTAGGAGAAGATTCTTATAGATTGGATTCTGGAAAACCTATGAAGATGAAGGATGTTTTGTATGTACCTGGTTTGAATAAGAATCTCCTTTCCATATCAGCTTTGGATGAGAAAGGATTCAGAGTTGCTTTCATTGATGGTGAAGTTATCATGTGGCCAAAAGGAAAATCTATTGATGATGCTGTGGTGATTGGTGTTCAATAATGAAGTCTATAAAAATTGAAGGGACATTCAAATTCAACATTATTACATAGTACAATTACTCCAAGTGATCTATGACATAGAATTTTTTCTCACATACATTACAAAACACTACCGATCGTGAGCAAGATGGTGACATGTTTGCCAAAAATCCAAGTGAATCATCAAGGCATATGCAAGGGATGTGCACAAGGAAAGTACATGAATAAACCATTTCCAAGCAGTGATAACAAAGCTAAAGGAGCCTTGGAAATTGTGCATTCAGATGTGTGTGGACTAATTTCATCCACCTCACTTAGAGGTTATGTATATTATGTTTCATTTATTGATGATTTCTCATGTAAAACTTGAATTTACTTTTTAAAAGCTAAAAGTGAAGTATTCAACAAGTTCAAAGAATTCAAGGCACTTGTTGAAAACCTTTCTGAAAAGAAGATGAAGATTTTAAGGTCAGATAATGGAGGAGAATTCACACAAGATGAATTCAAGGCATTCTACAAGGAAGTTGGGATCAAGAGGGAGCTTTATACTCCCTACAATCCTCAGTAGAATGGTGTGGCAGAAAGAAACAATCGAACAATCATGGAAGCAATGAAGGACATGATTCATGATCAAAACTTATCGATGCATTTGTGGGAAGAATATTCTAGGACCGTTGTATATGTGTAGAATAGAAGTCCCCACCGTGTACTTGAGAACAAGACATAAGAATAAATGTTTACAGGTGAAAATCCATAGGTCAACCACCTAATGATATTTGGTTTTCCTGTATCTGTGCATGTCCCCAAGGACAAGAGATAGAAGTTGAACCCTTCAGGAAATAAGGGTATATTTGTTGGATACTGTGAGACATCGAAGGCATACATAGTTTACATCCATTGTCATCGAAATATTGAGACTAGCAGAGATGTCACCTTCAATGAGGATACAAATTTTAGTAGATTGAAACATAATAATTCATATGAATTCCATGATCAGGAACTTAAAGCTCCTAGAGTTGCAGATACAAATGCAGGCGATGATGTTGTACTAGAAGATCATAATATGGAAGAACCACAGAGACCTGTAGATTCATACTGAGAAATTAATACTAAGAAGATAATACCAACTTGGGCTAGAGAAATTATTCGGGATGCATAGAAGTATGGTGCTTTATATGGATCCTTCAAATAAATCAAGAGACCATGACCATACTCTAGTTATGTGGCATTACTAAGTGACATTATTGATGTTGAGCCTACCAGTTATGAAGAGGCTACATAAAACACAGAATGGAAGGATGCCATGATTGAAGAGTACTAGCCCATTGTAAATAATGATGTTTGGGATGTGGTTCCAAGGCCTAAAGAGAAGACAATGGTAAGTTCCAAGTGGATTTACAAGACGAAACATTCAGTAGATGGTAGTGTCAAGAAGTACAAGGAAAGGTTCATGGCACACAATTTCTCCCAGAAATAAGGAATATATTATGAGTAGACATTTTCTCCCATGGAAAGATACATTTCAATTAGAGCTATACTTGAAATAGATGCAATAATGAAGTGGAAGGTACACCAGATGGACGTGAAGATAAATTTTCCAAATGGTGCAATAAAAGAAGAAGTGTTGATGTAGGAGCATCTCAAGCAAGCCATCGTGGAGACAACGGACAACTGGAAAAGTGCCCATCACAAATTTTGAAATATCTTGAAACATTAATGAAGCCATCAAGTGGAGGCACACTTGTAAAATGTAAACGGACCTTGAGCGATCCATTCTCGTCCTTAGTAGGTAGAAGGCATTTATGGTAGTTAATGCAAGTAGATAGAATTTAATTCTAGATTTGACAGTTTAGAATGAGAGAGGGAAATGGGATATAGACACCCTCATTGTGTATTGTAACATAGAAGAGAACATATATAAGAGAATAGAAGAGAATAGAAGGAGATTATGCCAATTGAGAGAATAGAGCATAGAGAGGAGAAGCAGAGAGCTATGTAGAAGAACTCCATGTACAAAAGTTCTAGATTAATACAAAGAAGGTTTTGATTCAGACTCATGGTGTTCAAATATTCTCTGTGTATGCATTTTTGAATGTTATGCTCATGAATGTTTTACTCTTTCTGTCATGCAATTGATTTTATGCTATGTATGAATGATTTCTTGTTGAATGTTGAAAATCTTAGAGAGAGAGAGTAAGAGGAATGAGTTTCAATTGTTTCTCTATCTGAGCAAGAGTTTCTGCAAGGAGTGCAATTGAATTGTCCGCAAGGAGTGCGTTGACAAAGGGTTCAGAGGTTTGTCTCTGAAATCTCAGAGAAGATAGCCTTTGTTCTCATTCCCTCAGAAGTGCAGTTGGGCACAGGAGCCTTCAAGGTGTGCGCAGGCCGAATAGAGCTTCAGGTTTCATAACCTGAATGACTTGTCGAGAGACTGCTACTGCAGGTGTGCACAGAGTCGAAGGGAGTTCAACACTTGAAGGTGCTTGAAGGTCTTCCGCAAGGAGTGCAAGCAGGAGTTTTCTGAAAGACTCAGAGTTGGGAAAAGCTCAGAAAGGATAAAGCCTTCAAAGTCATCGAAGGAAGCACAAGAAGCTTGTGCACTGAAAACAGTGAGAAGGCGTTGCAAGTTGGGTCACAGGTGATTGAGTACCGTGGGAAACCAATTTGGTAAGAAGTTGCAGACGTCCTTGAGAGAGGAAAGAACGGATGATCGGAATTCTCTATAGAGAATTCACGAAGTCCCATGAGCCATTAGATCTCACGGAGGAGAAGGGGAGTTACAGTGAGTATTCCCAAAGGTTCTAAGCTCAGGAGGAGCAAAGCCGTAGATCCAAGCCACAGAAACCATTGGATTTACCCGTGAACTTCTATTTCCGGTTTTCGTGAGTGGAAGTCCCAAAATCTTGGTAACAGGACTTGTGAAATCATGAAATGCAAAGTCCCGAAGGCCAAAAGGATTGTGTGGGCCACAGAATCGGCAGGTGGATAGGTGGTGCACTATCGACACAGAGTCAAACTCCATTGACCATTTTGGGGTTTCGTGGGGTGAAGACCTGAATTCTTTGCATTAGGATTCGCGATATTGCGAAGTCTGAAGTCCCGATGGAGTGAAAGGCTATTGAAAGGTCAAAGCTTGCGAACGTACCGAAGTTTCGATAAATCAGATTTCGGGAATCGAGGGAACGAGTTGTTTGACATCGCGACCGCCGAAATTGCGATAAGGAGAAATCTGAAATAGAGAGAGAAATGGTCAAGTGTTGACTATTTTCGGGTTTTCAGAGATCGAGAGACAAGGCGCCTGACCACCGGATTCACAAAGTGCGAAGTCTGACCTCCCGAAGTATAAGGGGGAATTTCTCGAAGTTAGTTGTGGGTGTAGATTTCCCGAAAGGGAAATAGAAGAGCCATTGTGAAAGCTCTTCAGGCCAGTGTAAGGGAAAATATCCTATGTACGTGGACCTTACGACCTGCGGGTTGAGGAGGAAGTCATCATCATTTGGTATCAGAGCGCAGAAAGGTCTCTTTTCTTTCTATAGAAAGGAAAAGGACGATTCACCATGCCGCCGAGAAGAAGGGACAGGCAAACACCCGATCCACCAGAGGAGAGGGAAATGTCGAGAAGAAGAGGTAGGCAGATGATTGATCCAGCCATGGAAAAAGAAATGCATGATTTACGCGCCAGACTTGAAGACATGGAGACAACACAGTGACGCACAGTCAGTACCAGGGATCTTAGTGATTCCAAAAGTTAAATTGAGGCTGAA
>JASDQU010106125.1:138152-155624 GCA_032191745.1 Picea mariana
AGTTGTTGATGCTTTGAGCAGGAAGTGTTTTCTATTGTAGGAGTTTAGAGTCAAAACATTGGGTTTTGATGACCTCAGGGAGATGTACAGAGATGATCCATATTTTAAGGAGGCATATGAAGCAGCTAAGAATCCAATTCTCAGGGATAGAAGCCACTGGACAGAATACATGATCCAGGAATGATTACTGTTTAAAGGTAATCAACTTTGTATTCCAAAATGCTCCATGAGGGAGAATTTACTGAAAGAGAAACACAGTGGAGGATTAACAGGACACTTTGGTCACGACAAGACGTTTGAAAAAGTGAATGAGTCATATTTTTGGCCGGGAATGCGAGCAGACGTCAAGAGATTCGTGGACAGATGCAGAATTTGCCAGCATTCGAAGGGAAGGAAACAAAATGAAGGGTTTTATCAACCATTGCCCATACCTGAGAGGCCGTGGGATGCAGTCAACATGGATTTCATATTAGGGTTGCCAAGAACACAAATAGGTTTTGACTCAATCTTTGTGGTGGTGAATAGATTTTCCAAGATGGCACACTTCATTCCATGTCACAAGATCAGTGACGCAACTCACATTGCGAATCTGTTTTTCAAAGAAGTCATTCGACTTCACGGCTTACCAAGGAGCATAGATTCAGATCGAGACACTAAGTTCATAGGACACTTTTGGAGGACCTTATGGAAGAAGCTAGGAACTAACTTGTCATTTAGTTCAGCTTATCATCCTCAGACAGATGGACAGACATAAGTGGTAAACATAAGTCTGGGAGACTTGTTGAGAAGCCTGGTGATAGAACACCACAGCCAGTGGGACAACATATTACCACAGACAGAATTTGCTTATAACGAATTAGTTAACAAAAGCACGGGGCAGAGTCCATTTCAGATTGTTTATGGCATGCAACCGAGAGGAATTTGTGAACTGAGAGATTCAGAACAGACGGTGATTAGGAGTGCTAGTGCAGAAGATTTCGCAAAGGCGATGAAGGAACTTCACAGCCAGGTGAAGGAGCGATTGCAGAATTTGAGCCAGAAATATAAGAGGAGAGCAGATCAACACAGGAGAAAAATTCAATTTGAGTTTGGTGATTTGATTCTGGCACATTTGAGAAAGGAAAGGTTCCCGAAGGGGACATATAACAAACTGAAGATGAAGAAAATCAGACCATGTAAGGTCTTGAAGAAATTTGGGACAAATGCTTACGAGATTGAATTACTTGATGGGATCGAAATTTCTCCGATATTCAATATCTCATATTTGTACCCATATAAAGCTGAGGAAGCAAGGACAGGAAATGAACAACCAGAGGTCCAATGGAAAAAGTGGATTCCAGTTGCAGAAAATCCGCAGATGGAGCACATACTGGACAAAAGAGTGAGCAAGAAGACTAGGTGGAAACAATACTTTGAATATTTGGTCAAGTGGAAAGGCCATCCAGTTGAAGATGCCAGCTGGGAGAACGAAGCAGAGATCCAAAGGCATGGACACACCGTACATGAGCTCATGGACAGGAGCCCATGAAAATTTTCAAGCAAGGGAGTATGATGCAGGATCATCTCAAGAGAGCCAACGTGGAGACAACGGACAGTTGGAAAAGCTCCCAACACAAATTTTGAAATATCTTGAAACATTAATGAAGCCATCAAGTGGAGGCACACTTGTAAAATGTAAACGAACCTTGAGTGATCCACTCTTGTCCTTAGTAAGTAGAAGGCATTTATGGTAGTTAATGCAAGCAAATAGAATTTAATTCTAGATTTGAAAGTTTAGAATGAGAGAGGGAAACGGGATATAGACACCCTCATTGTGTATTGTAACATAGAAGAGAACAAATAGAAGAGAATAGAAGAGAATAGAATGAGATTCTGCCAATTGAGAGCATAGAGAATAGAGAGGAGAAGCATAGATTTGTGTAGAAGAACTCCATGTATAGAAGTTCTGGATTAATACAAAGAAGGTTTTGATTCAGACTCATGGTTTTCAAATATTCTCTGTGTATGCATTTTTGAATGTTATGCTCATGAATGTTTTACTCTTTCTATCATGCAATTTCTTTTATGCTATGTATGAATGATTTCTTGTTGAATGTTGAAAATCTTAGAGAGAGAGAGTAAGAGGAATGAGTTTCAATTGTTTCTCTATCTGAGCAAGAGTTCCTGCAAGGAGTGCAGTTGAATTGTCCGCAAGGAGTGAGTTGACAAAGGGTTCAGAGGTTTGTCTCTGAAATCTCAGATAATATAGCCTTTGTTCTCATTCCCTCAGAAGTGCATTTGGCACAGGAGCCGTGCAAGGTGTGAGCAGGTCGAATAGAGCTTTAGGTTTCATAACCTGAATGACTTGTCGAGAAACTGCTGCTGCAGGTGTGCGCAGAGTCGAAGGGAGTTCAACACTTGAAGGTGCTTGAAGGTCTGCCGCAAGGAGTGCGAGCAGGAGTTTTCTGAAAGACTCAGAGTTGGGGAAAGCTCAGAAAGGATAAATCCTTCAAAGTCGTCGAAGGAAGCACAGGAAGCTCGCGCATTGAAAACAGGAGAAGGCGTTGCAAGTTGGTTCGTAGGTGATTAAGTACCGTGGGAAACCACTTTGGTAAGAAGTTGCAAACGTCCTTGAGAGAGGAAAGAACGGACAGTCAGAATTCTCTGTAGAGAATTCACGAAGTCCTGTGAGCCATTAGATCTCACGAAAGAGCAGGGGAGTTACAACGAGTATTCCCAAAGGTTCTAAGCTCAGGAGGAGCAGAGCCATAGATCCAAGCCACAAAAGCCGTTGGATTTACTCGTGAACTTCTATTTCAGGTTTTTGCGAGTGGAAGTCCCGAAATCTTGGCAACAAGACTCACGAAATTACGAAACGTGAAGTCCCGAAGGCTGAAAGGATTGTGTGGGCCACAAAATCGGCAGGTGGATAGGTGGTGCAATGGTGACACGGGGTCAAACTCCGTTGACCATTTCAAGGTTTCATGGGGTGAAGACCCGAATTCTTTGCATTAGGATTCACGATATCGGGAAGTCTGAAGTCCTGACGGAGTGAAAGGTCGTTGAAAGGTCAAAGCTTGTGAGCGTACCGGAGTTTCAGTAAATCGGATTTCGGGAATCGAGGGAACAAGTTGTTTGACATCGCGATTGTCGAAATCGCGATAAGGAGAAATCCAAAATAGAGAGAGAAATGGTCAAGCGTTGACTGTTTTTGGGTTTTTAGAGATCGAGAGACAAGGCTCTTGACCACTGGATTCGCAAAGTGCAAAGTCCGACATCCCGAAGTATAAGGGGGAATTTCTTGAAGTTAGTTGTGGGTGCAGATTTCCTGAAAGGGAAATAGAAGAGCCATTGTGAAAGCTTTTTGGGCTAGTGTAAGGGAAAAGATCCTGTGTACGTGGACCTTCCGACCTACGGGTTGAGGAGGAAGTCATCATCAAGTGTATGTGGAGCAACCAAAAGGTTTCGAGACACATGACAGTCAGACACATGTGTGAAGATTGAAGAAATCCTTGTATGGATTAAAACAAGCACCCAGAGCATGGTATGGTATAATTGACAATTTCCTGATGAGCTTGGGATTTACCAAGAGTAAAGAAGATTCCAACCTATACTTCAAGGTTGTGGATGGTGGACTAGTGATATTACTGTTATATGTGGATGACCTATTTCTAATAGGAGACAAGAATCTCTTTACTGAGAGTAAGAGGAAGCTTGCTACAAGTTTTGAGATGAAAGACCTAGGTATGATGCATTATTTCTTAGGTCTAGAGGTATGGCAGAGACAGAGTGAGATTTTCCTTAACCAAGGAAAATATGTTGTAGAGATTCTGAAGAGATTCAGAATGATGGATTGTGAAGACATGCCTACAGCGATGGTGATGAATCTGAAGTTATTGAGTGATACATCTTTAGAGGCAATGGATTCCAAGATATAGACAAATGATTGGTTCGTTGATGTACTTAACAAACACAAGGTCATATATATGTTTTGCGATAAACACATTGAGTCAGTATATGGTTTAGTTGAGACATGTTCACTTGATTGTAGAAAAACATGTGATGAGGTACCTAAAAGGTACAATTGACTATGGACTCATATATGCTTCATATTGTGAGATAATCCTGTAAGGCTTTACTCATTCAAATTGGGCTGGTAGTGTTGTAGACTAGAAGAGTACATCTGGATGTTGCTTCAGTTTAGGATCATCTATGATCTCATGGTTTAGCAGGAAGCATATGAGTGTGGCACTCAGTGTTGTTAAGGAAGAGTAAATAGCAATGTATTCATCTAGCAGTGAAGCAGTGTGGCTTGGAAATTTGCTTGCATGATTGTTTGATATCGAGTTAGAGGAGACTCATATCTGGTGTGACAACTAGAGTTGTGTGAAGTTGATAGAGAACCTGGTGTTTCATGACAAGTCCAAGCATATCAATATCAGGTACCATTATATCATAGATATGGTGCATAAGGGAGCAGTGAAGCTCCAGTATGTTGCTACAGATGAGCAGATAATAGACGTGTTGACCAAGCCTCTATCGAAAGTGAATTTTTTGTGTTTCAGGGACAAGCTTGGTGTGGCATAGAAGGACTTCCCTAGTAAGAGGTAGTGATGAGTTACATATGCAATTCTAGTGTAGCAACATCAGTGTGTGGTAATAGCAGTGGGTAGTCATTCACGTGCATGTTACTGACTGTGGCACCATTCAACATGACCTTGCAAAAGGTTAGTGGAGCCTTTGGGGCTTATGAGTTTCCCATGTTTTTAAGCTGGAGGACCAATCTGTGTGGTTGGAGGTGTTTCCTAGCCTTGGGATAGATGGGTAGTGTGTGCACACTAAATTTCCTAATCTTTGTGATTAGATTCCTGGTCACTATGGACCATTTGTATGGTGTGCCAACCAGAGGTTACTAAATCGTTATGAACTAGATGCCAGATTCTATGTGAGATGATGAGTTACTAGTTCTTTATGAACTAGATGCCAGATTCTATGTGAGCTAGCAAGTTACTAGTTCTTTATGAACTAGATGTCAGATTATGTGTGAGCCGACGAGTCACTATTTCTTTATGAACTAGATGCCAAATTCTATGTGAGTAGGTGAGTTACTAGTTCTTTATGAACTAGATGTCATTTTCAGTGTGAGATGACGAGTTAGTAGTTCTGTATGACTTAGATGCCAGATTCTGTGTGAGTTGGTGAGTTGAAGCCCCATGATGACATAAGTCCTGGAAGGATGATGAGACCCTGGATGTTGATGTGGTTACAAAACTTATTCAATATAGATTCATGGAAAGTCAACAAATAAATGGTCAAGTGTACATAAGTGCAAAAGCAATCATGACGATCGTGCCAGAAGAATACCTTTCTTGCTAAGAGGGAGTGTTGAAGTTTGAGTAGCTTCAGAATATATTATTATTGTATCTATATTGTATTATACCAAGTCAAAACCCTAAAGAATAATATTATGTTGTATTTGCAAAATTGGCCCTATTGTGCCTTTGTAAAAGTCAAATGTAAATTAGAAAGGGTAAAGTATACAAGTCGAACTTGGCCTAATTAAAGGGTGGCTCGAATTGTATTGATAAGAGGCTAATCTCCCCATTTGAAGAACACACAACACAATTGATCTCTCGAGGAAAAATGTGCAAGTCTCAGGAGGAGACACAGCTATAGAGTAAGGGTTTTGGTTATCTCTTAGAGTCCTATCTTAGTCTAGTGGTGTGCTACCCTATTCTAGTTAGGGTTTCTCATCTATCTTCTGATTATCTTTTGTTTGGTGAGGTTTCTCTTGAGAGAAACATTGTACTTGTTGATGAATCTATATTGAAGAATCTTTGCTAGGTTTTATCCCCCAAGAGGGTTCTTCAGGGTAAATCTTGTGTATATTATGGATGTCTTTCTTTCAATGATCCTTATGCATGGAATTATTGATTTAATAGTTTAAAGTTAAAAACTACTGAATACACTTAACTTCTTAAGAAAATTTTTAACACGCATGACCATTCTTTGAACTCTCAAAGAAAATTTGGTAATGGCTCAGAACCGCATGAAGAAATAGGAAGATCAGGGTCTTTTTGAACATTAATTTGTTGAAGGGGATCATATTTTTCTCCATCTCCAACCGTACAAGATGACTTCACTTAAATCCAATAGTTTTAGAAGCTTGTGCCAAAATTTTATGGTCCTTATACTATTTTCAAACGCATCGGGCCAGTGGCCTATTAGTTGGATTTTCCCAGTCACTCCAAGCTACATCCTCTTTTTCATGTCTCATACTTGACGGAAGTGATTGAAACCAAATTCCACACCTAGACCATCCTACAAGACTTGGATGAAGATGGTCCCATTTGGTTGCATCCACAAGCTGTATTGGAATAGTGACAACGTTGTCTTTGTCAGTGCACCATCTAGGAAGTTTTGGTTCACTGGAAGGATACTCCACGAGAAGATGCCACTTGGGAACTGACTGCCATTCTGCAACAGTTTCCTCATCTTAATCCTTGAGAAAAAGGTTCTTTTTCAAGGGGGAGGGAATGTTAGGGACCTAATCCTCACATAGATAGAATAATATATTTTCCATGTAATAAAGGCTGCCATTAATTAATATGGCATAAATATATTTTTCTTGTAATAAAGTTCGACATTAGTTAGTAAGGCCTATTTAATAAATGTGAACAAGTCAATGTAAGAAGACCTATTAGAAGCTTCTGTTTCTAGAAATATCTTCCTCTAGAATGTTCTTTAGAAGACAAAATTAGTATAAATAAGAGTATGATACATGAGAAAGATTGTCTTGAGAATTATTGTAATAGAGCTCTTCTCTACTAGAGGTTTTCCCCTCAAATAGACAAGTGAACATTTATTTCTTTGAATAAAGGTATTATTTATGGTATTTCTCTTCTCAATGTTTTGTTTTCTATTAATATCTACTGAATATTCATGTTTTTGCATATTATATTATCTGGTACCTTACAAATATCTAGTTTGGTGGTGGTAAGTTAGATAAGACTTCCTGCAAGTTGTTTGTACTTGGTTGCATCCTCAAATTCATTTTCTTCTTTTGATGTGAGTTTTAGATTCTGTTCCATTGTATAGAGAGAGGTTTACACTAATCCATGCCAAACTTGTTCAACAACTCTCCAATGTACATTTTTTGGGAGATGCATATCTACTGTGGATTTTTAATAACTTCAATGACCAAGTAGTAATGAAGATGTCCCAAATATGTAATCTCAAATCCTTTCTTCAACCCTTTATTTATCGATGCAATATAAATTTCATTGTTCCCTATTATCAACAAATCATCTACATACACTACAAGATTACCACAATTTTTCCAACTTTCTTGACGAATATAGTTGCATCGTCAAGATTAAAGTTCTTGAAATTCAATTCTAGAAGATGTTTGGTTAGCTTTTCATATCAAGTTCATGGTGTTTATTCTAGGAAACATAAGGATTTGATGAGTTTTCATACTTTATGTTCTTAACCCTTCATGACAAAACTTTTGGGATGAGACATGAAGACATTCTCTTTCAAGTCTCCATTCAAAAAAGTCGTATTCACATCCATTTGATGAAATTTCCATCCATTCTATGTTGCCAAGGAAAATAGAGTACAAATGGTAGCCCATTTTTTTGTGGGGGAGAAAGTCTCCTCATAATTAATACCTTATTTCTATACAAATCCTTTTTCCATGAGCCTTGCTTTATGATTTTCAAGTGATCCATCTGATTTGTACTTGTTTTTGAAGACACTCTTGAAACCAATTAGTTTGGTTTTGAATGGAGGGTCCACCAACTTCCACGTCTCATTCTTTATGAGAGCATGATACTCCTTTTGCATGGATTCTTTCCACTCATAATGAGAAGTGGCTTATTCAAAGGAATTTGGTTCAAAATTAGTAGATAAATTCAAATCACAATCATATGAAACATCCACATCATTTACATCACCTGAATATGAATTATCTACATCACCTCCATCTTGTCTTGTAGAACTTCTAGTTCATGTCTTTCTGAATACATCAGGATTGATCCAGGAGGATATCCACACAAGGAATTACACTTTACACACCAAGGACAAATCTCATTAAAGTTATGTTAAAAGGATAAATGATTAATATTTTTTTAGCATAATGTGCTCATGTATTTTTCATTTAATTTGTAAAAAGGGAAATTAGTTTTGTGTGAGAATCCACCTCACAAATTAGTTTCCTAGTTTCAAGGGGAAGTTAAGAGTCTCATGAGTTGTTTTGAGATTCTTACTCATTATATCCCAAGTAGTTTCCTAGTCTCAAGGGGAGGTTAAGAGTCTCATAGGTGGGTTTGAAATTCTTTCTCATTTTTGTCCCTGAGTTGTTATTAGAACCTAAAATTGTGGATATTGTCTCCTTGAATTATGGAGATAAGGAAACTATATAAACTCCTCATGTAAGCTCTGGGTTTCATCCCTTGGATCATCCCTTTGTGGATCCCTTTATGGATTTTGAGATAGATATCAAGAGAGCTTGGAAGAAAGGAGTTCAGTCCTTCTAGTGTATGGAGAAATGTCACTTATGTGAGAGCCTTAAGTTCTTTGTGTAAGGGAAGGATTCTCTAGTTTTTTAGCTTTGTAAGGAGCATGTAATGCATGTTGTGAGAAGCTTTAAACCCTTTCTATAGGAAGGAAAATAAAGAGATTTGTATTCCAAGTAGATTCAGAGACGTAGCCAAGACATCTAGTGAACTTTGTTAACATATGTGTGAATTTTGATTGTATTCTCACTTGATTAAGTTGAGATTTAATTACACATCTGCACATAATTATGAAATTTTTCTCATGCTCATATGCATTGCTTAAATTATTCTCTTATGTTCACATGAAATTAATTGTTAGTAAAAGATCCTCGTCGCATAAATTTTAGATAAAGATCTCGCATAAATTTTGGGATCAAGTGGTATCAGAGTTGGTCTACTAGTTTTGAATATTGTGAATAATCATGGGAAAAGAAAAGAAGAAAGCATGGCTTCGTGAGATTGAAGAAATCAACCATACCATTCAAGAAGAGAACACTAAATTGCAGAGGTTGCTTCAATAATCTGAAGAAGAAAAGAACAAACTATGACTACAACTACAAGCTATGGAGGAGAAAGTTGGGGAATGCTCCGCTATAGGAGAAACATAAAGTCCCTCCAGTGCCATACCAACTTGTGGCCATGGAAAGTATACTAGTTATAGTTATTTTTATGAAAATTTCGATGTTTTCACATATTGTTAGATATTAAAGGATACTCACCAGTCACCAGGTAAACAAGGTGGTTTCCTAGAAGCTTCATCCAAAGAGAAGGAGCAGTTGGCCAAACTTCAAGAAGATGATCAAGCTTCACAAACATGAATGGAGGCAAAGAATTATTCATGTTCAATTCATTCCCTTATTAATGATGATGCTTCTTTTGTATCTTTTGAAAGGCACACCAAGGACATTGGCTTGAAGTTGTTGAGGAATATGGGGTATAAAGGATGAGGTCTTGGTATTAATGGAAAATGAATCATTCAACCACTAGAGGTTGTAGGAAGAACCTAGTTTGCAGGATTGGGGTATGTTGAAAAAGAATGCTCAAAAGTAGAAGAAACAAAGGATGCTTCAAGAAAGGAGTTGAAATCATCATCAACACCATCTAAGAAAAATTATGGCTCATTACTTTATGAAAGTGATAGATCTAGCCAGAGATTTCGGAGGAAATCAAAGTCTCCTCAAAAATCTTGGGACAACAAAAGTATTCCAAAGTGATGAAAGAGAAAATATCCTTATAGTGAAGGTGATACTGACATGAAGTCATGCAACGCAACTATTGCACTCATTGCAAAATGAGTGGTCACTGGATTGGGAAATTTTGGAAGCTTCACCCCAAGCTTCGTTGCACACCAAACAAGAATCCCGTACTAGAACCTATACATTAGGAGACTTCAAAAGAGATGGAGAAACATGTAATTAGTGTTCCTCAACCAATCCCTGAAGAAGCACATATGAAAAAAGAAGGTCCATTAGCTTGGTTTACTCAGAAATGGATAGAATATTTGAAAAATTGAGTGCGACTACATTGGTCTCAACTCCCGCATGTTCATGTTTGGTGATATCGCAACGATTATTGTCGCCAGTAAAGTTTGGCTGGGAAATAAAAGAATGGATTTCACTCCATTGTATATTTTTAGATCTACTCACTGCTTTTTCTAGTCATGGTCATCCTTCATTTTCTCGGTCTAGTCCAATGAATCTTATCAAATTATAATGGCAGTGCTTTTGTGTTGTAAGTAGATGATTGGTTTGAGATAACCTTCTTCAATTGGAGACCATATTGCT
Source organism: Picea mariana (assembly GCA_032191745.1). Classification (NCBI taxonomy): domain Eukaryota; kingdom Viridiplantae; phylum Streptophyta; class Pinopsida; order Pinales; family Pinaceae; genus Picea; species Picea mariana. The sequence goes on from JASDQU010106125.1 coordinate 148,477, forward strand.
TCAATCTAGACAGAAAATGGGTGGTACTAGAAACTGATTATATTCCAGTTGTAGGGCTTGAAATCTTCTACTGACCAATCTCCCTCTAATTCAAAAATGTGTGAAAAGAAGTTGGATTACTCCTAGTTCCCTAGCTACTGTACTCAAAAGAAGTGTAATTCAGAGTCTGGAGAACGTGTTGATACAAACCAATGGCCATGTCATGCTCATCAATTTCGATCTATCTGCGAGGTTCAGAATTATGATGATATCTCTAATGGTGGATGCCACATATCTGGACATGCATTTGCTGAGTTAAATATAGCAGGAGCGGTCGACATGTTGGACTGCAACCGATTCGTGTAATTTCAGTTTCAGGTCGTCATTAAATCCGATCCATTTATACATGATCTATGCAACGTAAACAGATACAACAATGGCAATGCTAGAGAGAGAAAGGAAACACATAAGTGTAAATTCCATTATGCACAATGAGGTTCAGTGAGAAAGGGTTGATAACCACTGATACACTGTATCTACTCATGGATTGTGAGCTAGCAGTAGGACAGGAGCGTTGAGAAATAAGAGGGCTGATGGGTTTCCTCCTTTACAAAATCTAGAGATCAAATACATCTTTGGATCCGAGATATTTGCAGGCTCAACGCTGTCAATCAGACATTCAGGTTGACTATCAATTCGGGCTCCGTGTTGGACAAGATGCTTCCATCCCATCTTATTTTAAGGCTCGATTCGCCTTTGGAAATATTTTTCCAAGAAAGGGTTGTGTTTCTCCCTCTATCATCCAAATTGGATCAACGACAAAACTAATAAGTTTTGGAGAGAGTGAACCATGGAATGAATCTAGTTTCAAGGAAATAGCTCAACTAGTTGCAATATGAGGTCAATTTGACGTAAATAATATGCATTCAACATCCATTGATTGTTCAATACAATTTGGATTTCTTTGTGAAGATCTACAAGATAATTTGGAGACAATTGGGAGTCCTTGAAATATATTGAATAGTGTCACTTTCATCATGCTCACTGAAATATTTCCAGTTATATTGCATTCGATGGGCCAGGACATCTCAGCTACAGTTGGCATTTGGGACTCCACATTGTCCTCCTTATTTCCACGTTTCAAATAAAATCGATTGCTACTGTCATTGCCATCTTGACAGACTCTTGTGGGTTTTTTATTCTTTGGTCCAAAATGATACACAAAATCACATGTGCCATCAATCACTTAAAACATCCTCCGTACATAATTGGTGAGGGTAAAAATGTCGAATTTCCATGTCGTCTAAATCGCAGAGGATTTACATAAACAATTCAAGGGAAAATTGGTCTGACTGCAACATCACCGCGTGGACTTCGTTAAAAAGATGATCAGGGTTAGCCATCACTCCGAGACTAACTTCAACGAGAAGCTGGAAAAGTAACCAACCATCCCGCGATTGACCTCATCCCTGGTTATTTAAAATATCAAGAGTATCATGATTATTCTCGGCATGCTTCTAATTAGTTCAAAAATCAGTCAATGTTGTTGTATCTCCCAGAATGACATGCTAAAATGAGAATACATGGAAAATAATCGAGGATTAGATTCTCGCCAGATATTGCAATTCTATCCACGTGGAAGATAGACGATCATTGACATTGGAGTCTTGATTAGTGATCAACCGTATTTGAGATTACACTGTTACATATTACAACAAGTGGTATGTAGTTTTTTTTTGGAATTTTTTTAGAAAATAGCATTTGCTTTGTTATTCAATTAAGAATGAAAAACACTTTCCAATATATATAGACTAGAAACCATTACAACATACTTATATATAGGCTTAAATCCATTACATAAACAAGTAACATGTAGTTATATCTCATGATCACATATTTTTTTATCTGGATGTATCCAGATGAGCGATGCTATGAAATTTCTCTGACATCGACATGTTGACCATAAAAGCATGTAGAGGGATGGTTATTTTTTTGGATTTGTTGAACATGTGCAACAACAACATGATCGGGTAGATCATTTTTAGAGAGATTGAAGAGGATTCCATGTCAGGATGTCTCTTTGGATCAATTGGACTATTTCATTCACGTTGTGGAAGAGGTCATGGATCAACTCCTACCCAGCACGAAGGACCATTGGGAAACCACAGTGCTGAAGAGGCTGACTTGTAAGATATACCTCTACGCATTTTTTATCTTGATTAGAAGATCCCACAACAACGAGGGCTAGAGCCTGACCAAATCAGAAGTTGGGGTTCGGGTGTTGGTATCTGGTAGCAAGAATTTATGTTTGTTACATCGAATCGAGAGCCACTTCTGACCATTGTCGAAGCCTCATAGATTTATGGAAGCAATTCAGAAGCCGAGGATGAAGGAAGTGCAAGCGCGCCTTTGAATCATGGGTATACAACTTTGGGTTTGAATATTATGATGTCGCAAAATCGTTTTGATAACTGGCCTCACATATTTATTTTGTAATATTTTCCATACGAATTGTTAATGGTAATCAAGGGAATTGGCCATGTACACATTCTTGTAGTGGATTTGGAGACCATGGAGTCTACCACTAGTGCACTTTTATTTGCATTGTGACTTTAAAGTTTATGTTGCCATGGATTGGGAGGCATTATTTATTCCCAAGCTTATTTGGAAATATTGTAAACTTGGTCATGCGTTTTTTTTATAAACTTTTGGTAAGTATGATTCTGCGTTGAAGCTTGCAAAATTATGTATTGCAAGCTATAAATTTGAATTGATGCAAGTGTTGGCATCAACATCCTCATTTTGAAGTACAAAGGTGAAGGAAAAGAAGAGTGTGACATTTCAAAGACATTTGTTATGAAGATCAAACAATGGGGAAGTGCATCGTGAAGAGTAAGACTCTTCCTATAAGATGGTTGGGGATATTCAAGTTTCTCTCCATACGTTTGGAGGACCAAAAGTGATTTTTGTGGGTAGGTATGATCCAAGAGGATGGCCACACAAGGAATTACACTTTACACACCAAGGCTAAAGCTCATTAAAATTTTGGTAAAAGGAGAAAATATTAATTATAAATTATTAATACTTTTTTAGCATAATGTACTCATGTATTTTTCATTTAATTTGTAAAAAATGAAATCAGTTTTGTGTGATAATCTACTTCAAAAATTAGTTTCCCAGTTTCAAGGGGATGTTAAGAGTCTCATTAGTTGTTTTGAGATTCTTCCTCATTATATCTCAAGTAGTTTCCTAGTCTCAAGGGGAGGTTAAGAGTCTCATAGGTTGGTTTGAGATTCTTTCTCATTTTTTTCCTTGAGTTGTTATTAGATTCTAAAATTGTAGATCTTGTCTCCTTGAATTATGGAGATAAGGAAACTATATAAAATCCTCATGTAAGCTTTGGGTTTCATCCCTTGTATCATCCCTTTGTGGATCCCTTAATGGATCTTGAGAGAGAGAGCTCAAGAGAACTTGGAAGAAAGGAGTTTAGTCCTTCTGGTGTCTGAAGAAATGTCACTTATGCGAGATACTTAAGTTCTTTGTGCAAGGGAATGCTTCTTTGGGTTTTCAGCCCTATAAGGAGTATGTACTACATGTTCTGAGAAGGTTTCAACACTTTCTATAGGAAGCACAATAAAGCAATTCGTATTCCAAGTGGATCCAGAGACTTAGTCAGGACATCTGGTGAACTTTGTTAACATATGTGTGTCAAATTATATGTGTGAATTTTGATTATATTCTCGCTTGATTAAGTATATATTTAATTACACATCTGCACATAATTATGACAATTTTCTCATGCTCATATGCATTGCTTAAATTATTTGTTCATGTTCACATGCAATTAATCGTCAATAAAATATCATCATCACAAAAAATTTGTAGAGAAAGATCTCACAGAAATTTTCGAATCAAGGATGAACACTTTCAAGTGTCTTTATGAACCACTTTGGTGGACCTTTCTTATATTTTGTTGAATTCTCTTCAAGTTTCAGCCTTTCAATCCTCTTCATCACATCATCCAAATTAAATTAAGGTTCTTATGAAGTGTTTGGAACTTCTTCATGAGGGGGAGATGCTGCTTCAAAAAGAGATTCTAGATATTGATCCAATATAGGGATCCCCTCTTCAAGATGTGGAATCTCATCATCAAATTCATGATATGTATTTACATGAGTGAATCTATCTAAATAATCAAGTTGTCTCTCTACAATTTTTTCATTCTTGGATGATTCAAGAAAAATTACATCTCTAGAAATAATTAACTTCTTTTTTACCCCATCATAAAGACGATATTACTTGGTGGTATTTGAGTACCAAAAGAATATTCACTTATGACTCCTTTTATAAAACTTATTTATTTTCTTCTTATGAATTAAGGCATAGCAAATGGAACCAAAGGCCCTGAGATGCCTCACTGAAGGAATGCAGCCATACCAAATTTCATATGGAGTCTTATCTCCAAGAGAATGCGATGGACACATGTTTTTCACATAAAATGCACATAGAACTACATCAACCCAAAACATAAATTTCATTTTTTTGAAAAATATCATGGAATAAACTATATTTAAGAGAGTCATGTTCATTCTTTCAACTACACCATTCTATTAAGGATTGTATGGAACAATGGTTTGATGCTTGATCCCATGTTGGTGAAGGTAGCTTTCAAATTCATCAGATGTACATTATCATCCATTATAAATATGAAGAGAGACAGTATGAAAATGAGCTTCATTTTGGATCCATACATGAAAATTTTAAAATTTTCAAAAGCTTGTGATTTATCTTTCAACAGATACACCAAACACATCCTAGTGTAATCATCAATAAAAATCATGATATATCTATTTTCATTATCAGATGGAACATGCATGGGGCCACACAAATCATAATGTATCAATCCAAGTTTTATACATGCTCTGGAAGCGAATCATGTAAAGATTGTTTGTTATTTTTTCCAAAGATACAAGCATCGCATTGCTTCAAATTCCTAAGAATAGCAAGCAAACAAAAAAAACCACTATTTTTTATCAAAAGAAAGCTATCATAATTAATGTGACCAAATCTAACATGCCATAAGAGACTATATGGAAATGTACCTTCATTGTGGTGAGAGAGGTATGCGGAATTTTGTGCATGAACATATGTCTCTTTCAACTTCAACAATCCTCCATCCTCCACTCTGGCCATAATGACCATGTTGTCAAAATATTTCCTTATTTCAACTTTTCCATCGAATATATGAATAGAGTGGCCTTGTTTCCAAATGTGCACAAGAGATAGTAATTTCCTTCGTATATCAAGAATATAGAGCACATCATGCAGAAGAAATTCCAGAAGTCCAAAAAATTTAAGCCTGATGGTGCCAATTCCCAAAGGTTTGAGACTTGATTTATTTTCAAAATAGACTATACCATCTACATTTTCATTGAAATATTCAAAGAAATCTCTCTGGAAGGTCATGTGGCATGTCATACCTCTTGTTCACACACTTATATTGAGCAAGGGGGGTGAATTAGTATAAGACAATTTTTGTGCTCATTCAAACATTCATCAACTATAAGAAAACAATCACATATGAGATCTATTAACTGTAGAACATGGAACATAATATTTATGTGGAAACCCTTTCTAGAGAAAATCACAAAACTTTTCTTTATAATTATTTGTAGGCACCAAACTAATATTACAAATATTTGTAGGCACCAACCTATTGGAGACATAAATCCTCTCTTGTACAAATCCTGGTAGGTACCAACATCTTATATATCTCTGAAGATGTCAATCCCCATTGTTAAGCGCCAACTTAGAAAGAGACAACAATTTCTTTATTTAAGCAAGATGAACCTACTATTACAGATATTCATAGAAACCAATGTACTGGAGACACCAATCCCCATTGCTAAGAACCAACTTAGCAAGAGACACCAATCTCTTTGTGTGAGATGCACCAACCTTCACCACATCTTCCTCCTACTTCTACCTTCATTATGTCTACTTGTTGCTTCTTCCTTCACTAGGTCTACTCACTACTTCTTCCTTCACGAGGTCTTCTCACTACTTTTACCTTTATCGAGTCTAACCAAAATTTGAATTTCCAAATGGTAACTTTCTCAAAGCTTGTTGTTTTGGGCCTCTTCCCGAGAATGGACTTGTACATCATGCCACATATCCAATTTTGCAAATATGATTATGAAATTGTTACATTAGGTATTTATGTATTTCTCCTCTGTTCTCTGAAATTCTCACAGCCTGAAGAGTCCCAAAAAAGAATTTATAGTGAAAATTCCAAGTTGACCTATTTGAAACTGATTTCAGGAGAATTCAGGAACCCTAACTTCCATAGGGAATATCTATGAAAGTATAGCAAACCAACATCTCATGTTTGTACCACATGTACACCAAGATGTCTCCTTTTTATTTGTAAAGTTTCAAGGTCTTCCGCGAGCCATATCTATGAAATTATAGAGAACTAACATCTGCAATTTGTATCACATGCACACCAGGATCTCTCCTTTGTCTCTAAAATTTTTCAAGGTCTAAAACATCCTAGAAAATAAGTTATCGTGAAAGTGCCAAGATGACCTATTTGAAACTAATTTAAGAAGCATTCAGGAACCCTAACTTCCATAAGGTCTATCTCCAAAAATATAGTGAATCAACATTTGTTTGAAACCAATTTCAGGAGCATTTAGGAAACTAACTTCAATGGGGACTATCTCTAAAAATGTAGTGCAACTACATATGAAATTTGTACCACATGTACACTGTCTATATTCCAAATTTCAAAGTTTAAAACGTCCTAGAAAAAAAATTATCATGAAAATTTCAAGATGACCCTAAATAGATTTTGCAATTCTATATTTGTTAATCCATTTTTCACACACTCACTTTCTCTCCATGCTTTCTCCTTTTATACTTTTTCATAACCTTTCATGAAGGAACATGTCCATTAATTAAATAATTAATTTCCAATACCATGGGAAATTACCCCAAATACCATTGACAAATACCCAAAACAATGGGAAAATACCCCAAACCCATGGGTTTGAAACCGCCATTTCACTTTTTACTTTTTCACATGCACCCCTTTTTAATATATATATATATATATATATATATATATATATATATATATATATATATATATATATATATATATATAT
>JASDQU010106125.1:155651-177453 GCA_032191745.1 Picea mariana
CCGCCATTTCACTTTTTACTTTTTCACATGCACCCCTTTTTAATATATATATATATATATATATATATATATATATATATATATATTGGAAATGTTGTGTGTATTGTAATGTCATAATATGACATTAATGACATCATCAATCCTTTGACATCAATGACAATAATTACAACAATATCTCCCTCTGTCTGAAACTCTCCCCCTTTTACATTGATGACAAAGGTATGCTCCCCCTGAAATTTTTCTTCTCCTTAAGCACTCAATCAAAACTCTAGTCAACTGTCATGTCGATTCGATCCTCGATCGAAAACTTTCAAGGAAATCATCAATAAGTAAGAGGAATGTTACACGATTGTGTAGATGATGAAACACAATTATATGAAGTCCTCAAACATATGGTCAAATCATTCCATGATCATCCATCAATCCAACCACAATCTATCCTGGTAGTCGACACTATTCCACAATTCTATCCTTCACATCTTTTATGCAAAGATATGAAAGCATGATTTCCATTAATTCAATTTTTATGGTGAGGATGATGATAGGGAACATGTTTTTTCAATGAATAATAAGAGGAAGTAGGATCAGGTTCAGGTTCAATTAAGAGAGTATAAAAACCCGACATATCGACAACAATGTCATCTGTATGCTCAAATTATGCCATGTGAGGACCAAGAAACTCATCAATCTATTTGGCACAATTAACGATGGATTTCTCTTCTGGTAAACCATTATGAATTCCACCTGCAACAAATAAAACTTCCCTATTTGTGGCAAGGCCAAGTGTAGGTAGGGAGGTAACAACAACATCGTATCCAAGACCAATGTTAATAAATGGACACCTTTGACAATTGATGATATCATATAATATTTGAGTACTCTTTTCAAACTTCAATCTTTTATTCAATTTAATAGTTTTTTTCTCTAGTTCCTTTCTTAAGGAAACAATTTCATCTTCTAGCTCTTCACAATTTTCTTCATTTTTATTCAGCTGGATTCTCACCACTTATTCTATCCTCCTTGCTTCTTCTAATTAAACCTTTAGGTTCATGATGATATTTTATATTTCTTCAAGGCTTTGTGACATTTTGTCTTTTGAATCACGATCCTCTTCATCATATTTTTGTAGTTGCTCCTTTTGTTTCAAATTATTTTTCCTAAGCTTCTTTATTTTTCATAAGGCACAAATGAGTTCTTCTTCAAGATTCACTTCACCATTTATTTCAGAATTTTCCTCTTCTTTTAAGTCCATCGTTCCTATCCCTTTGTCTTCATCAATCTTTTTTTTTATTTCCATAAAGAGAGTTTCTTCTCTATCACTATAGAAATTGCTTTCACTATTTCCTTTAGAAGAGTCACAAACCCCTTTGAGTAGAGATTATTCTTTCGCTTATAAGAGTTTCTCTTGTTTTCATTCTTTTCCTATATATGGTTATTTTTTTGTTGATAATTTTTTATCCCTTTTTTTACATTATGGTCTTCTTCATCATTACTACTTTCATCCTTTGCATATGGACATTTATCGGAAAATTGTCCTACTTTTCCACAATTAAAAGGTTTAAAGGAAAGCTTACCTTTTATTTTTTTATATCCTTTCTTGAGTTTCCTCACAAAATGTGCTTCCATTTCATCTGATTCATTGTTAGATCTATCACTTGATTCGTTCTCTTTGTTCTTTGTCTTCTTTGATGATTTGAAGGTTTCTTCTTTCTTTGATGGTTTTTCTTTCTTCATCATCATTTCATATGTTGTGAGGATCCCATGCAACTCATCCATTGTTGATGAGTCAACATCCTTCATTTATTCAATGGAGGAAAATTTGGCATCAAATCTTAAAGGGAGTGACCTTAACATATTTTGTGCAATCGTCGGTTCTTTAACTTTTTCACTATAAAGTCCTCTGATGGTGTTGACAATGTCATCCACATGGAGAAAATAGGCTACAACATTTTCTTCATCTTTCATTTTCAAGCTCTCAAACTATATTTTATGAGTTTGTATCTTTTGCTTCTTAACCTTTTCATCACCTTCATAGATATTTTGAAGCTTGTCCCAAATTTATTTTGTCTATCCACAAAGAATCACCTTGAGAAAATCAGATTTTGATAGACCACACAATATGGAATTCATATCTTTTGCGTTATTTTCACTGTGTTTCTTCCTGAATACATCTGTTGGTGGATTTTTTGAGTATGTATAACTCATCACGACTGATTTCCAAATATCAAACCCAAGGTCCATTAGATATATTTTCATCCTTATACTCCATAATGAATAGTTTTTTTCCATCAAAAAATGGAGCTTTGTTTGTAGAGAAACCTTCATGACTAGCCATGTGTTTCTCCTGAGATCTACCTTCCAACAATTAGACTGTTTTCGAAGGAACTTGTTCTGATACCAATTTTTGAGAACACACTTATACTAAGAGGGGGGTGAATCAATATAAGACATTTTTTTTCTCTTTTAAACATCCATCAACCATAAGAAAACAATCACATATGATACATATTAATTGCAGAACATGGAACACAATATTTACATGGAAACCCTTTATATAAAAAACCACCAAACTTCTCTTTATAGTTCTTTGTAGGCACCAACCTACTAGAGACACCAACCACCACTTGTATAAATCCTAGTAGGAACCCACCTACTCTTACATATCTTCATAGACATAAATCTATTGGAGACACCAATGACCACTATGAATCACCAACTTAGCAAGAGATACCAATATCTTTGTTTGAGCAACACCATCCTACTCTCAAAGGTCTTCGTAGACACCCATACCCACCGCTAAGAACCAACTTAACAAGAGACACCAATCTCTTTGTGTGAGTTGCATGAACCTTCACCAAGTCTTCTTGTTACTTCTTCCTTCACCATGTCTGCTTGTTGCTTCTGCCTTCACCAGGTCTACTCACTGCTTCTTCCTTCACCAGGTCTTCTCACTACTTTTTCCTTTACCAAGTTTGGCCAAAATTTTAATTTTGAAATGGTAACTTTCTCAAAGCTTGTTGTTTTGGGCCTCTTCCCAAGAATGAACTAATACAACATTCCACATATCAAATTTTACAAATTTGATTATGAAATTATTACCTGAGGTAATTTTGTATGTCTTCTCTATTCAGTTAAATTTTCACATTCTAAAGAGTCTCATAAAATAATTTATAGTGAAAATGACAAGCTAACCTATTTGAAACTAATTTTAGGAGAATTCAGAAACCCTAATTTCCATAGGGCATATCTTCGAAAGTATCGAGAACCAACATATGAAATGTGTACCACATGTACACAACTATATCTCCTTTGTCTTTGAAAAGTTTCAAGGTCTTCCATAGGGCATATATTCGAAAGTGTAGTGCACCAACATATGAAAATTGTACCACATGTACACCAAGATATCTTTTATGTCTCTGTAAAGTTTCAAAGTCTGAAACTATTGGAATACTGAGAGGGGGGCGATGAATTAGTATGAGAATGTTTTACCACTTTCAATCACAATATATAATCTTCAACTTTATCAAAAATATATCATTTATTATTGCATTCAATATATCATGAGAATATAACCAAAATCAGTTCCATTCAACAATATCACATCAGATAAAGAATACACCAATATAATTTACATGGAAACCCAAATGGGAGAAAACCAAGGAATAATTTCTTATATATATCAAGAATACATTCATAGGAAGCACAAACTTCCAAATTCCGCAGCACCAACTGGAAGAAGGCACCAACCTAAAGGAATCTACAACTCCCTAAATTCTATGGAGCCAATCGAAAGGAGGCACCAAACCCCTGATTTACAAGCACCAACCTGAAGGAAGTACCAATTCCCTGAGTTCTATGGCTCCAACCAGAAGGAGGCTACAACCCCCTTTCCTTTCCACATCCTTCCACTTCGAAATATAAGTGTAGACTCACTGTCACTACCACTGATATTGTGATTGCCAATTTCACCAATACATTAACCAACATGTCACTCTCATTGTCACATCAACTAACTTGTCACTCTTGTTGTCACATCAACCTGTGACTACCATTGTCACATCAAACTGTGACTACCACCTGTCATATCAACCTGTCACTGATGATCAACCAATCATCCAACCTGTCACTATCTCTATCACTGATATAGAATCATCAACCAACTATACCCAGATACACTCACATGGATACCAAAACCATCACCAAACCATGTACATCAAGAATAAACTAGAAATTGTACTATACCATGCATCAACTATGTACCATACCAAGTACATCAACACGTACCATACCATGTATCAACCATGTACTGAAACTTGTACCATACCATGTACATCAACCTATACCATACCATGCATCAACCATGTACCATACCAAGTACACCAACCATGTACCATATCACATACATCAACCATGTATCAAACCTCAACATGTACCAACATTACCAAGACATGCACCTCATAGATGTACCAATAATATGCCTCACACCATGCACCAAAGATGTGTAACACCCCTGTTTCCCCCATCTTGTAATTAATCATAAAATAGGATTACCATGCTAAGGCATGTTGACATTGTAAATGTATTATTGTTAAACTTCCCATAATTGATTGTTGGGGGGGTGAAGCCTTGAAGTACAAGCCATGATATCTCTAGAGGAAAGAAATCGGTTAATGAAGAAAGGACTAGTGGTTGAATTATAAACCACCCCCATGAATGGAAGCATGGTCTAGCTACAGGATGTCATCTCATAGTACCATAGAGACCTATAGACTCGAGATTCCTTCTGATAGAAGGAAAAGGATAGGTCAAAAACCTTCCAGAGGAGGGAAGGTAAGATACATATAGAGACACAACAAGAGAAGAGACACGGGATGAGAGCAAAATCTCATAAGGGAGATGTGAGAACCCAAAGGAAGTGCCGAGAACATGGCTTGAAGGACCCAAATGTGAGCTTGATGCTGAGGAAGCATCTGATAAACCTCATAGGGTCACTATGACAGAGAGAGTTTTTATGAGAGATGACGTAAATTCCCTAGTGATATCATGGCTTGGCATGAGGGTGGCCAGAGTGCTAAGAATGAATTCCTCTAAGCCTATGGTTGGGTGGAAAGGAACACACCCATAGTCAGTTAGTTGGATGCAACTTGTAATAGATAAGTATTCTCATACCCTGTGAAATTGATTTGTAATTGTGTAATAAAATTAGATATATTGTGAATGACCCAGGGATGGATATGTTTGCTTAATGATTTATACTGTACCCCTTTTTGGTGTCTGCTTGATTGTGTAATTAGGAAGGTAATAAATTATATGGATTGGACATGTTTTATATTCATAAATGTTTTCACCCTGTGGTGGCTTAAGCTAGATCCATGAACTGTGAGTTCATTGACCTTGGGCATAGTTTCACGTACGCATGTCGACACTCCTAGTCATTCCAAGTCCCTTGGAGGAGGGAGTCTATTAAATCTAATGAGAGATATTGCATGTATGAATAGGCTCTCTGTGAGGCAGACAGATATCAAGAACTCCTTAAGTTCTAAACTTGATAAAGGAATGCAAGGGGTGTGCAGAAGACCCTTCTAAATGTTAAGTTCAGGAGAAAGAGCGCAAAGCTCTTAAGCCCTTCAGAGCTAAAAAAGCTCAAGAAGAGTAGAGAGGCTAAAGTATTGAAAGGGAAGGTTCCTTTGTTTGGAAGACGAATGGACAAAATCTTTTCGAAATAAGTCACGGTTTGTTGTGATCGTTGGATATGGGAAAGAGCGTGGGAGTTAACCCTTGGAGTCATTCAGACTTTGCAAGTTTGGAAAATCGAATGAGTTCGTCGTAAGGGAGGTAAAATACCTGAAGTTCCAAAGTCTGGAAGTTAACTCTAAGGATGCTCAAGAACCATCCTGACCGTCAGATCTAGGAGGTAGACGATGGTCACATTACCCAAACTATCGATGATTTAAGAATTTAACAATGAATATGGATGTGAGTCGTTTAATAGAAGGAGAGGCCATCCCGATCATCATATCGACTCAAATTCCCACCGGAGTTAACGAATCAAACACCAGTTGTTCGATTAAATTGATGGTTGGGAATCATTGCAGAGCGCGAAGGTGAAATTAGCAAACATGATAGTTCACGGGCCACAATCAACCCACATCATTGATCTCGTCAGGAATGGAATATCAACGACTAGGATTAGACTAGAGTTGAGCAAGCACTTCCCAAATTTTGGAAGTTGGACCCCGCAATTACTGTGAACCATCAATCTATGAATGGAGATCGAGGGTGGGGAGTCATTGTGGAGCATGAAGGTGAAATTAGTAGACACGCTAGTTCATGGCCCGCAATTCACCAACATCATTGATCTCGTCGGGCTGGAAGATCAATGATTTTGGTTAAAACCAAGTTGGGTGAGCACTTTCCAGATTATGGAGGTCGAACTCTTTGATAAAGAGCACACATGTTGGGGCCCCACAATTAATGTGAACCGTCGATCATCGTTTACCTTCGATCCGAGTTTGATGAGATCTCTGAAATGCAAGGAGAGCATGGGAAATCAGGATCTTCAAGAAGATCAAGCTCATAAGAGATAAGCGCTTTTTAAAATTGCAGATGAGGTCCAAGAGACATACTCATAGGAGGAACAAAGGTCGAGACCTTTGAATACTTAGAAAATCATCTAAGCTAGAGGAAGTTTAAAGTTCAAGAGGAGGAGTGACAACAGCCGTCAGATCAGTTGTGGAGAGGAGCCTGGACCATTAGATCAGTGTCCAATGAACAAAGGAAGCACATAGGAGAGGAACAAATCCCATCCGTTGAATCAAAACGCAGAGGACCAATAGTCACCTGATCGAAGCAAGGTTTTCGAGCCTCAGTGCTTCGCACACGTAGGAGAGTGGACTTACCAAAGTCCCAAAGTCCCGATGTAGTTTGGGACCATTCATTATCAAGAGAAGGATATCTTGACCGTTCCTCGCTAGGAGACATGTGTCAACATATTGTAAGCTTCGGATAACCACTTCGGAGCTTTCAGTTGAGATTTGAGACTCCCGAAATCTAGACAGCGAAGTAAACGTCAGCCATCGGATCCAGGTGACAGGTGGCATAAACCTGTAGACTCTGGGTAAAGACCCAAAGTAAACGTCAACCGTCAGATCATCCAAAGTAAACATCAGTCATTGGATCCAAAGGACAAGTGGCGTAAGTCTATGGACTCTATGTAAAGACCTGAAGTAGGTCTTGGTCATTGATCGCCAGGAGGGGTACATGTATATAGATCAGAGTCTCTAGGTGAATGCACTTTGGAAGCATATCCCAACTTGATTTGACCTTTATATCTGAGCGAAATCCGAATGGAGGGGGTTGGTCAAGAAACAAAGGGTTCCCTAAAGGGCCCCTTGTTCACACTAAGAACCAGTTGAATTTTGCCTTGAAGAAATTACATAAATGAAGGCCATGGGTGCACTAAAAAACTAATATCTTCATAGTATTGTTATGTTTCCTCAATTCTCCCTTGAGAATCCTATTTTCTTCTAGGAGTATTCAAGCATCATTGCAATAGGCCACCATTCCACTCACCTCTTGAGGGAACAGGAATTGATTTTATTCATCATTTGCCATTTTTCTTCCATTTTAAGAAGAGATCTCTATTAGGGAACTCAAGATCCCTCCCAAGGAGGAAGAGGGGACTCATAAGTCCTGATTTTTCTCTATGGTGTTTTTCCAACTAATATAATTATACATTGGTGGCATAATCTTGGTCATTGGTTCATTGTTTATGGTTCTAAGTTTCTTATGCATTCTAGTTTTCATTTCCTTAGTTTTTTTAGTTTGTTTACTTGTTTATTTCATGTGTTTGGCTTGTTTAATCCACTCACTAACCTCTGTCTTGTCTAGCAGGCCCAACTAGGCATGCAAGTGCCATTGTTTTTCTCATCCAAGTGACGAAATGAGCAAAACAAATTGGTGACCATACTGAGGAAAGGTCTCAAATTCCACCCTATTTGGGCCTAGAGAGCACTTCTTTTTAATCCATTTATCTTGTAGGTACCAAAACCGGCCCAACCTTACCTGTCAAAATCCAAATTTAGAGTTGGAGGAGGAAAATTTCACTCAAAAAGTTCCTCCCTGGTGCGTATCAGAAAGTGTGTGGGTATTCCATCCCACAAACATTCACTCAGCACGTTGTGCACCCAAAAGGTTTATGTTCTCTATGCATTTTGTGCATTGTGTGCCCAATGCGCCTCTTTCATAATTGTAACCCGTGCACATTTCCATATTTTGAAAATTGTAAGGGTTTTTGTGATGATTTGAAGGCCCCTAGCCTTCAAATTCTTTCTTTCATGCAAATTTTAATTTCCATGCACTCTACTTAGACTCCTTTCCCATATGAAAGGTTAGATAAACATAGCCACTTAGGGGGTAAGAAGAACCAAATATTCTCCTCTTTTTCTTTGGTTGCCACATGGATGGCTTGTTTGGTTTGTAAAATTTAAGTTGAGATCATTGTTATCACATATAAAAACACTTGCATTGGGACTAGAAATTAACTTTGATCATTGATTATGCTCTTCGCTCGCACCCTAGAGCGATATTGAGAATTAGAAAGGTGGTTAAGGAGACATTTCATCTCCCTTAAAATATTTAGGAGAGGACAAAGCCCCCCTAGGGATCCTCTTAGTTTCTTTTTGAAATCATCTTAAAGTTGTAAGGGTCCATACATGCCCACATGTTGAAAACTTAGGATAGTTTATTGAAATTGATTTCTTAGTTTACATCACTAGGGGAGTTTAGAGATCAAAATTAATGGGCCCATACATGCCCACATTATTGCAATCTACGATATTCTTTCAAGATTTCTTAGTGTAAACAACATTTATGGAGTTTAAAGGATTGGTAAGGACCCATATGTCCACATGCTAGTTCTTTAGGGATTTTAAAATGCCACAAGGTTGTACCAATGACACTTAGTAAGACAAGTAACAAATATTTGTAAGGACCACAGGAAGTCCACATGTTGAAAATTCACACCTAACTTATTAAAATTTGGCACACTCTTTCACTTTCTCACACACAAAGTAACTCCTTGACACACAAAGTCACTCCTCACTCACATAATTTTCATCTTGAATTGTGAAGGTTGAAGTAGGTTTTTTCCAAAGGAACTCCAAAATGTCCCACTATTTTCTTGAAGAAATTATCCACACCCACTTAATTTAAATGAGATTGGTTCACACCCCCAATCTCTCAGCCCACCACACTTAAATTTTTTCTAAAAACTCACTAATATTTCCTCCACATGAGGTGCCAAGAGAACTTTTTTAGTATAGGTAGGATCTCGAGGGTAGGCATCCAAATAACCCCCCATTATCTGGTTCTCACATTTTCAAACATTAGAAGTTGACAAATAGGGAACTTTAAAATATTCTAAGTCAAGTGTTCCTACACCATAAGGAATGGAGATACCCGTGAAGGGTTGAAGGCTGAGGTTTGGTTGTTTTGTGCATCCCCCCTTGAGTCACCCAACTCTTGGAACGGATCCAACCAGTGATCCATTTCTGAGGCTGAAAATCTAAATGTCGCACTTTGACCAAGATACCTAGTGACCAAATTTAGGACATCTACCTAGGTGGAAATTGTGGGATGCAATTGCAACTTGATCAGATTTTGTGTGGCTATTGGTAAATATCGCTATCTCTTTCAGGATATGCACCGTCTACCCCTCATTATAACTAATTATTTCATCCCTCACTCCTTCCTCTTCTGGTGGCTTTAGACCCCACTGTTGAGTGCTCTTGGAAGGTCCAGTTTTATTTGAGAGGAAGGACTATACATCTTTTTAGGACACAAGCATTTGTTTTATTTGTTCCCCCACGTGGAAAAAGTCCACCTACCCACATGTATGCTTATTTAAAGTTGATTTATGTATGATTCTCATTTGATTACATGCAATTGTGAGTTATATTATCTTGTGAAGGTCCAAATTATACAAGTCTCTTGTTCATTTATTTCTCTCATCACCATTTTCACACATCCACTTTGCTAGTCAGACATCATAGGGGACCCACATAACCCCCGTCATTCCAAATGCTTGCAGAATCTACCTCCTATTCTAAGAGGAGTTCCTAGTCTTTCCGACCCACTAGATCAACCATCTCACACCCCTGTGAGTGCCACTATTTTGGGATCATCTTTTCTTGGTTCCACTTTTCTTAGGTCCAATTCCCAAGGTCATCCATCCACTAGATTTCCTTCACAAGGAGGCAGGGGGAAAACTTCTTCTCAAAGGAGAAGTACAACCCCACAAAATCCCTCTCAAGGGTTAGGTCCACTACCTGCTCACACTATGGCTGGAACTAATCCTCCACCAATTCCCCCCATGCCATACTTGGCATCTCTCAACATTCCTGATTTGACTAAACTCACGAATGATCCCATTTTACATGACCTCACATGACCTAATATCCATATCAAACTACCTTCGTATATTCCAAAATTTGAAGGAAAATCAGGGGAGGATCCCGCCAATAATCTTATGAACTTCCACTTATGGTGCTCTTCAAACAACATCATGGATGACTCCATCCACTTAACGTTATTTCAAATAACACTCACTGGTCCATGATCCAAATGGTATGTGGAAAAAAAATTAGGGTCCCATGTGACTTTTGAATCCTTGGCCAAAGCCTTTTTGGCCTTTTTTCAACTAACAACTCATCATGACACTGGTTTAGAATTGCTCTTTGAGTGAAAACAAACCTCAACTATGCATATTTCTGACCACATCCACGAATGGCGTCGGCACCATAGTTTATGTAAAGAAGAAACCACCAAAGAACGATGTCTCGATTGGTTTCTAAAATCACTCATCTCTATGCTTGCCAAAGATGTAGCATCCACTTTCCCCCAATCCGAAGAAGAAGCCATCAGCAAGGCCCAACAATTTGACCTCATTTATGCTCAGTTGGGTTACTTATACATAGTATTAACTGATGCACCTAGACCCATACCATTTGGCCAAGACAAACCTAGAAATTCTCACGCTGCAGATGGATTGATTGGTACCATGACCCACCACAACCCTTAAAGCCAACCCCCACTTATGTATGGTGCACCTCAATATCTGCAACCATATGGAGGGCCATCTTATTATCCTCCTACCCCTTACCAACATCCATATCCCATTTCTCCCCCTCCACCCATGAGTGGACCCTTTCTAGCACCCATGATGAGCTCAACCTCTCAACCAAGTTTAGGTCCCCCTTCTACCTCAACATATAACCTGGGAACTAGTGAAAGCACTCCACCTTCCTATGCACCCTATAGATCATTTCCACAAAACAATTTGTATTTTTCGTTTCCTAGTCCTCCACAGCCAGTTTCTCCTCCACATGGACAACCACACACTGACGTTAACTTTGTTCATCCCTCTCCCATTCAACAACTTCATACTTTTGAGAAATTGAATACAAAAAATCCATCCCATCAGTTAAATAATTCCAATAATAAAGGAAAAAAAAAACCAATAATAACACGGGACCAGGTGGAAATAACCCCCAACAAAACCAACCTATTGGGAGAAACCAGAATCAGGGTAACCAGAACCCCCAAGGGGACAATAACAACAAACACCAAGGGAAGAACAAGAATAAAAATCTCATGACAAACTTCCCTTTCACTCTTTGCAATGAATATGGACATTATACTCACCACTACCCCCAAATTGCAGACTTTAAATGGATGAAAGAATCCATGAACACACCACATCCTCCAGTGTCGCTTGCCCCTTAGCAGGCCCCACAATAGTATTTTCAACAACCATCCTCAGTCGTGTTGAAAAACCCTATTCCACACCAAGGTGTGATGAATACCCAAAAGGAGATACATACTTCCCCACCACAAATGGGAGAATATCAAAACCCAGGGCCCATCCACCCTGTTAATCCGGCTGATCACAACATCCTTCGCACTAGCGAAGAAGAAAATCTTCTACAAATGCATGGTCGTCAATACAGTGCACCCTATGAATCTACTCCAACCACTTCATAAGTGGATCTAGCTACAAACAAAAAACCATTGATGATCCCATGTCCTAATACTGAACCTACCATTTTTATCCCTCACATTCCATTATGATGAAATGTCAATAACCCTCAGGCTAGGGCAACACACAATTACAGTCCGATTGATGACTTGGCTCAGTCTCCTACATCCATGTCTATATTGGAGGTTCTCCAAACCTGGCCAACTCAATGGAAATAATTACTTTCTTCCTTGGGGGAAGTTGACCTAGCTGATACTAGACTCATCACATTTGATCCAGATAGTGGAGAACCATGTATCGCCACTTTGGTAGCTTTCCAGATACTAGTCAATATTTGAAACAACACGGTTCATCATTGTATCATTGATGAAGGTGCATCCACATGCATCATGTCCAAAAATGTATGGCAAAAACTTGGCTCCCCTGAGCTAGTACCATCCTCCAACACCTTAAGAGTCTATGATGGTCGACCATCCTCTCTCGAAGGGCTCTTCCAAAATTTCCTCGTCAAACTTAGGGGAAAAAACATCCTCATTGACATTGAGGTTATCGATGCCCTGCTCAATTACAATATCTTTTTTGGACATAGCTATATCTGCACTATGAAGGAAGTAGCCTCTTATATGTTTCAAATGATGATGTTCCCCCACAATGGGAGAATCATCACCATCAACCAAATTACACACTATGAGCTTAACCATTCCACCAACATCGATAACATATTACCTCTTGTCCGCACTAGCTCATATGATTAATTACTCATTGACATGGGCCCCAGAATTTTCAAGGACCCATCCTCTTTGGGTGCATACCATGGAGCACCAATTCTCATACACCCTTCAACACAAATGTGTGTCATATATTCTAATGGGAACGACACCAGAAACACCATTCCTCCCATTGAGGCCTCTCCACACCTTGACATCCCACTAGTTGAATAAATATTACCTTAGGGATTCCCTAAGAACCCTACTACACCACTTATCCTTGATTTCCCCCTCCCCTAGGGGGAAATCCTGGTTTTGGAGACAATTCCTCAAGCCATTACTCAAATTACCTTCTTCTACCCTCCATCTGAAGTACAATCATTTCAGGTAGCTGCAACAATTACCCTCCACAACATGGTGCTTTCCATCCCTGTATGGTATCTTCACCTAATCACGATGGTTCCTCAACCATATCTCCCCCCTCAGTTAGAGGGAATCCCGATGCAGAGTCCAGTACAGGCTTCAGCCACACCACCCTCACCCTCAATTTCTAGCACCACTACCACATCTAGGGGAAGACAAAAGAAGAAATAACCCATAGCTCCACTTCCTCCCTGAGTTCAACCTCCTTGTGCACTATGCAAAAGAGAGGGACACCCCACTAATAGATGTCCTTCTCTTACCAAGTTACACAATCTAATCCAACTCCCTTGAGCAACCACATCACTCACCACTTCTCCAAGCACATCTAGTACTATGAAAGCATCCTCAAGTATAGGAAGTAAAGGGTTGAAAACCAAATTCGCTTGTGCCATCTGTTCAGAATATGGCCACTACACTCATCATTTCCCAGCTCTACCTCAATTTCGCTAGACTCTAACGGTAGTACACCAAACCTTTCAGCAAGAACCCTCTCCACCAACACTTTCAGGTACCCATGTCACTGACATTCATTATGTTTCTTCCTCATTCCCTGAATGGATGAGATTACCTTGCACTCTCTGTGACTCACTTTCTCACTTCACATACTAGTGTTCTTTAATTGCGACATACCAAGGTCTTCATTCCACCCCTATTCAACCACATCCGACCACCTCACCAAGGGTCTTGCCCTCTCTATATATTTTCAACATCACCTCCCGTAACCTGAGTCACTTCCCACCCCTCCATGCTTCATAGATAGATTGTCTGAGGATATTCCCCCAAATCCTCCCAATTCCCCGGTTCATTTTCCATTGGAAATCTTACCCCCTACCACAATTTATCACCCACAGTGTCTGGATATTTGGTTTATTTCAAGCAAGACATCGCACCCTGTTTTTTATATCCCCTCTAAGTCTTCGCCACTTGAGGAAAATCACACTATGACAGTCAACCATTTCACCTCCCCGATTCCCTGTATTCTCGCATTTTCCACTGCAATGAAGATATTCTGGAGGAAATCACTACCCCTGGTTTCCCATGGAATGCGCTTCATCACATAGCACTTTTTATCTCATAGGAAGCCTTTGACCCTCCTAGCCAAGCCTTTGTATGTGAAATCGAAACCAAGGATTTTATTCCTTTAGGGAATATAGACTGGTTCAATAGCCCTATCCCTACCCTATATGATTTTGAAGAAGGTAACATGGCCAATATCTCCCCCACCATCAAAATCAACATTTCCATTAACCAAGAATCATAGAAGAAATCACCATTGGTACCGCCTGCTCCCCTAAGGAACTCACAGCTTACAAATATCTCTTTCAGGAATACCAGGACATTTTTTCCTAGTCATATACGGAGATGCCCAGTCTCGATCCTTCTATAGTCGAACATTGCATCGACACATGGTCAGATGTCGTCCCAGTCTGTCAAAATCATCACCCACTTCACCCATCCAAATTTGCAGCTATCAAAGATGAAATTGACAAGTTACACACTATTGGGTTCATTTACCCCATTGCATATACCTCATGGGTTTCCAACCCCATTCCCATTAACAAAAAACAGGGCACTATTCGCGTCTTCACTGAATTTAACGATCTCAACCATGCTTGTCCCAAAGACAACTTCACTGAATGTGTCATCCATAAGGCATTGTTCTTCATGGATGGTTTATCCAGCTATAATAAAATCCAAATCCATCTAGCAGATCAGTAAAAAACCGCTTTTGTACCCCATGGGGTACTTTTTCTTATCGTGTCATGCCTTTTGGACCCAAAAACATAGGTGCTACGTTTCAATGAGCCATGACTTATATTTTCTAGGATCTTTCTTGCATCATCCTCTCTTACTTGGACAACCTCACAGCTCGATCCAAGAAACGAACTCAGCATTTAGATGACTTACGCATCATTTTTCAATCTTGTCGCCAGTACAATATCCATTTGAACCCCCTCAAGTGTGTATTTTTCATCACTGTCAGACACCTTCTTGGGTTCATTATCTCCCAACACGACATCACAGTCGACCCCCTCCATAGATCATTTTAGGGGATAAATTTCGCAAATGGCATAATTTTCCATGGTTTTTCCCCAAAAAAGATTCACCAATTTTCCTTTTTTCTAAAACCAATTTGCCCAAATTCCATTGAATAAAATTATTTTACCTTTAAAATCACCAAAATTTTATAGAAACTATATAAAATCCTTATAAATTTAAATATTTTTACAAAACTATCTGCAAACATTTTACATTTTGCATATTAAGGACTAGTAAGATTAGCCCAGGTTTCTACATTTTAATATAAATTTTGATCCTTAAAATCATCCCTTCCCCCTCAAGGTCCAAGCTATCACAAAAATTCCACCACTTAGGAATTTACGCCAACTGTAGATCCTACAGAGAAAAGATAACTTTTTATGTCACTTTGTCCCAGATTACTCCACCCACGCACATGTTTTCCTCTGCCTACTATGTCATGACATCCCATTTTGATGGGATTAACATGATCAAACCTATTTTGATGATTTAAAACTGGCCCTATCCAATGCCGCTTTGATTAGTCCTCTAGACTATGATCATGATTACATCCTCTACTTATCAGCCTCATCCATCTCGGTAGCAGGAGTCCTCGTCCAACTAGCGAATGCTGGGAGGGAACATGTCATTTACTACATCAATAAAAATATTTCAGGAACACCCATGAAATACAATCATGTTGAGAAACTAGTCCTCACAGTTGTCCTCATAGTTCATAAATTGTGTCATTATATCCTGCTTTGAACTACCAAAGTCATAGAAGATTCTAACCCCATGCAGTACTTGCTTAGTCGATGACATATTAATGGAAAATTTTCTTGATGGATCATCATCCTTCAAGAATATGACCTAGATTTATCAACTCCCAAAATAAATAAAGCACTTGTTCTCTCCGAACTCATTACAGTGTTTCCCTCAGACGCTAAAGCTTCACCCGTCAATATGGATTTTCTTGATGAACACCTCTTTTTCATCCCCTTGGATGATCCATGGTATGGTGACCTTCTTGTCTACCTTTGGACACAAAATTTTGGGTCTCATCTCTCTCAAGATGATCATTGGTGCATTCTCCATTAGGCCCCTCAATACCTCCTCATCGGTGATGTCTTGTACCGACGTGGAGTCGACACCATTCTTCATCGATTTTTGACCATCAACGAAGCCAACAGAGTCTTCAACGATTGTCGCAATGGTGCTTGAAATGGCCACCTCTTAGGTATGTCCACCACCCAAAAAATCATTTGAGTAGGCTACTTCTGGCCCATGTAGTTTCATGACTGCATCCACGATGTCAAGCGATGCAACAAATTCCAACTCTATGAAAACAAAGCACAAGGCCCACCTGCTCTTCTACATCCAGTCATCACCGCCGACCCCTTCTGTAAATGGGGCATAGACTTCATGACTTGCAATCCTCCATCCAGTAATGGACACAAGTACATCATCGTGGTAGTAGATTACTTTACCAAATGGGCTGAAGTCATGCCTACCTTCAACAATACCACTAACACAACAGTGCATTTTTTCTTCAACCACGTCATTACCCATTTCGTAATTCCACTATAGTTAGTATCCGATCATGGTAAGCACTTTGCAAATGAGATATTCACAAAAATCTCCTCAAAATTAGGATTCTCCCATGATTTTGCCTCCCCATACTACCCTCAATCCAATGGACAATTCAAGGCTATCAACAAAGTCCTCAAAACCATGCTATAACGTACTATCAACAAACATAATACCAACTAGAATCATATGTTGTTTTCATCATTATGGGCTTATCGCACGGTAGTCAAAACTTCCACCAATTTGACATCGTTCCACCTCATCCATGGGATCGAAGCCACCCTCCCTATCAAGTGAGAAATTCCCACGTTACGCACCACCATTGAGTTATTACTTAACACTGATCCAATGGAGTAGCACTTGTTGACCTTAGAGTCCTTGGATGAAGATCATCGGTCTTCATTACAGAACAAAGAGGCCACTAAAAAAAAGTCAAAATCCACCTTTGACCTCCATGTCAACCTTTGTTCATTTAACGAAGGATATCTCATAGTAGCCTACGATATCACCCATGATACTCTCTATCATGGGAAGTTCGAATCATTATGGCATGGACCCTACTTTGTCCAACACTGCCTCACTAAAGGTGCATAGCTCCTGGCCTCTCCAGAAGTCTATCCTCTCAAAGAACCTATCAACGGGTTGTACTTAAAGAATATTTACGCCTGAGTGTAGCCCTCCTACACTAGGATTTTTCTTTGTACACATTTGTAGAGTTTTTAGTCTTCTTTTTTCGTCTTCACTCTTCATGTCTAATATACCATCTTTGTTATTGACAGATGTATCCTCCATCGTCCTACCACATTGGTTACACCGACGGTGCTAGCTGTTGGACACATAATCTTGCTTCGGCCTCTTGGACCCTCTATACCCCCTCACATGAACTGTTCCACTCCAGCGGCATATGTTTGGGCTCAGCCACCAACAACCAAGTAGAATACTCCGCCGCCATTGGTCTCCTCACCGAGGCTAGTCACTACCACATTCGTCACCTTAGTTTTTTATTAGATTCCCATCTTGTCATCCTATAGCCCAAAATTGTATATCGTGTCCGCGATCCTTGCCTCTTTCGCAAATACCTACAAGTTAGACTCTTATCTCGAAAGTTTGACTCAATTACATTGAAACATATTCCAATACAATTTAATCAAATAGAAGATAATATGGATAACCTAGTGTTAGATTGGCATTTATCACATCAAGACATCATCACATATACATAATCATCATACATCGGTCACATCATATAGATTAGACATCATCAACCCATAAAAAACATAAACACATGTAGGCATAACAAAGAGCCACAAGATATGTATCCATATATATATATATATATATATATATCCTCCAAAGTGTCATAAATGTTTACAAAATACAAAATATACATCATCCATAGGCCAGTGAGTCCCCTCACCCCTATAGGTACAAAATGGGTACTCCATACCCTATACAAAATGGGTATCAACTACCCTGTACAAAATGGGCTCTCAAGCCCATACATGTACAAAAATTGGCACTCAAGGTGCCCCCAGATCTCTCCCCCTAGATCCTTTATCAGTTGGAGGCACCCCACCAGTTGGGGGTCCTCCAGGTCCAGGGGGCAGTCGATCATTCATCGTTGCCCACACTATAGCTACTCGGTGGATCAAGGTACTCCACTCTGTCGGTACACCCAACACTACTCTAGGACCCTCTCATCCTAGATGCAAACCCACATGCCCTCGGACACACCCTATAGAACCTCCTCGAATCGTCGATGAAGGTCCTCCATCCCCCTTCCAGCCTCTGCCTATGGCTCATGCATTGGTCCAACACCAACATCATCAAATCTATGTCTTTGGCCTGCCCTCAACTCATGTAATGGCCCAACACCAAAATCATCTAACTTGCACCACTATCCTACCCGTAGCTCTGCTCATGGTAATCGCACTAGTCCCTGGCGATTTGACTCCCTAACCATCTCATCCTCACGGCCTCAGGGCCCCACATTTGCAAACAAAAAATCCAAAGGTAGATTCATCATCCATATATACATAATAATATGCTACACTATCAAAATCAAAAAACATAAATACACAAACATACCTCTTTGTTCCTAGTCCTCCCCAAGAGGCAACACCATGTCTAAGTCGTGTCAGTATTCCATCCCACMATATGGGTACTGTAGTATCACCCATGGCATATGACACCACACACGTTCCATAGTGGCCATGAAGTAGTGGCCACCTTCCCCCCCCCCTCCATGACGTGCTAGCACCTAGGCCCACCGCATCAATCAGAACTCTTGCAGCCCTGAAGGCGCCAACAAAATCCTCGGGTGCAAAATAGGCACCCTCTCCAGAAACCAGGCCACCAAGATGGACCCAAACATAAAATCACTAGAGTTGATGGTCTGACATCGGTGAATCTGCCCCATCATCTTGGAGTGCAACAACAACCCCCAGGAAAAACATTCCCCATCCAAGACTCTCTTTACAATCCTAAGCTGACCTCTTGTTATCCAATGAGTAGCCAAGGATCCATAGATCCTCACGACCATGGATGCAATGCACTGAGGAAATATTTCATCCATCGCCTTGATATGAATAACAGAACCTGATATCAGGTTCATCCCCAAACACTAGCGTCATTCCATATCCACCAATCTCACATCCCCCAACAGCTGGGGGTCAGCAGGCAGGGCCATCCCCCAGAAGGGGATCCTCGTCGAAAAATACACATCCTCTACAACTAAGAGTGTTAGTTGTTTTCCCCTAACAATGAAGCACTGCATATCAGTGCTCCACATGGATATCATACTGAAGAAGGAACTCATGTGACCGTATCAAAGGGAAATCGAAGAACTTGAGCAACCCGCAGGCTGCCAAGTGTCTCTAAATGCTTGGCTTCTCTATCACCACCTCTCGGAGGCACTCCCAGTCTCACTCCCTCCAGTGGACTAGCATAGTGACTCTCCTATTACAATCTGATCACCTGTATCCACACAAAAGCACTTGGTCATCCCTCATCTTTCATCAAAAATATCAAAAAAATCATAATTTCAACCACCCTTAGCTTTGCCTCTAGTGCAGAGATTTCACCCACACAGGTGCACACATGTGAATGCCTATTCTTTGCACAGTTGCGCACTAATTCAAAACTATCTGTGAAACAGTTTCATATCAATGCTCAAATATCATCTCGATAGGTGCATACCTATCCTCTACACAGTTGTGCACTAATGTGCAGTTGTTTGAGAAACAATTGTGCACAGTGCGTAGTTGTCATCTTAACAGGCACACATCTAATTCATGCTTGTATACCCTTCCTCATCACCCCTATGCATGACTATGTCAAGCACAACTGCACATTATCTGTGAGAGAAGGATTTATACCCGTGCATCTGAGCGCGGGTATTCTTCCTTCTCCCGTGCACTAGTGGGCCCACCCCTAAACCTACCCTTGTACAACCATTCGTACGACCCCTAACCCAAAACTAAGAAATTCATGCTATGTAGGAGGATGGAAACACTAACTTGACTCTCGCAAATCCTGGATCGGTCAACTCAAGTTCCTATAATCTTCAAAACTCCTCCAAATACGCTCATCCAATCTCTATAGTGATGGGTACATATGAGGTGGCATTGTGGACCCACCAGCTATATATAGTCCCCTTTGTCAAACTTCCACACTCAGTTACAGGAGCCCAGAGTCTCTGTTTCCCTATCCATCTTTAGCCATGGGATCATGGCCCCACTATCTACACATTCATGTTCCCTGGGTCATCATCTGAACTTGGCCTCGGGGGAGCCTTTTTCTCACATCACATCTAGGTACGCATGCTCATGTTCAAAATTATCAAATAATTGTTATATGTTATTTATCATCAGATATTTTTTATTTCGGGTATTCAATTTTTCATGTGTGCAGGTACTCCATCATCACAAGAAGCACAACCCCTTCAGGTATATGTTTGACACTGGCATGTAAACATTCCCTTTGAATATCAATTGCATCTCCCAATCACACCCTCCGACGTTTACCTTTAGGGTCCTTACATCCGGCTCTACATTACCGTCACCTTTGCTGCACTTTTCTACTGTCACCCAGTAGCATTCTCCCCCACATGAATTGTCCCATTGTTGGAAGCAGGCCAAATCATAAATAAAGGTTTTTTTGGGAAGAAACGCATGCATGAGGAAAGAGATAGCTGGAAGGAAGAGAAACATGCACACATGCATGGAAAACCTAACGATGTTAGGGTTAGGGTTTTTGTAATACATTGTAATGGTTGACGAGCTAGAAACATATATATATATATATATATATATATATATATATATATATATATATATATATATACCTAGGAGGTCTAGAGGGGATTAGTTGTCCATTATAGGGGCAAATAAAAATTCTTAGAGAGTCTGAGGAGACAACGAGAGGCAAGAGTCTGGTTTGATAACTAGTTGTAATACTTTTGTCATACGATCTAATTTTGTAAGTTGTTGAGATGTAGAAGGGGATGGAGGGTGGATCTTGAGGGTTAGATTGCATACTGAGGAGCCTGGTGTGATGTAGTGCTCCTCGTAATAGATCTTGACTTGACTGAGGATGAGTTGAAGTGCACAGTGTTGTAGTTTTGGAACTACCATAATAGAATATCTTGAGAGATATCTTTGTGGACGTAGCCTAGGAGGGGGTGAATCACGGTAAAACCTTTGTTATTTGATTTAATTCTTGTATCCATTTTACTGTTATTAAGTATATGTTAGCATGATCAATGAATGAGCTAATGAGTTGATTATATTACATGCATAGTTGGGAATGACAATATAATTATTTAATAAGTTAGGTAGAACTCTCAGTGCATACTTCTCAAATATCCACTCAATCCTGGACTACAAACACTCGAGTATTGCAGTCATCCATTAAGACCATATTGGGTGAGACTGCACAGTGCACTTTTTGCGCCATGTTGCCTTCTGGTTTACCATGAGGGACGACAGTTTTAGAGGATTTGTTGGAACCCCAACAGACTTGAACCTGG
>JASDQU010106125.1:177473-194355 GCA_032191745.1 Picea mariana
ATATATATATATATATATATATATATATATATATATATATATATATATATATATACCTAGGAGGTCTAGAGGGGATTAGTTGTCCATTATAGGGGCAAATAAAAATTCTTAGAGAGTCTGAGGAGACAACGAGAGGCAAGAGTCTGGTTTGATAACTAGTTGTAATACTTTTGTCATACGATCTAATTTTGTAAGTTGTTGAGATGTAGAAGGGGATGGAGGGTGGATCTTGAGGGTTAGATTGCATACTGAGGAGCCTGGTGTGATGTAGTGCTCCTCGTAATAGATCTTGACTTGACTGAGGATGAGTTGAAGTGCACAGTGTTGTAGTTTTGGAACTACCATAATAGAATATCTTGAGAGATATCTTTGTGGACGTAGCCTAGGAGGGGGTGAATCACGGTAAAACCTTTGTTATTTGATTTAATTCTTGTATCCATTTTACTGTTATTAAGTATATGTTAGCATGATCAATGAATGAGCTAATGAGTTGATTATATTACATGCATAGTTGGGAATGACAATATAATTATTTAATAAGTTAGGTAGAACTCTCAGTGCATACTTCTCAAATATCCACTCAATCCTGGACTACAAACACTCGAGTATTGCAGTCATCCATTAAGACCATATTGGGTGAGACTGCACAGTGCACTTTTTGCGCCATGTTGCCTTCTGGTTTACCATGAGGGACGACAGTTTTAGAGGATTTGTTGGAACCCCAACAGACTTGAACCTGGGTCAATCATGTTAAAGGTATAACTCAGAGATATCAAACCAACAAATGGTTATGTTGTTGGTTGGAACAATACAGGATTGAGTAGATGGGATCTATTAAAAGAGGGTAAGATCTACAGAAGGCGGGTCCAAATAATACTGAATCGGATGACAAGAAGGTCACAATAATGCACCGCTAGAAGGGGATGTTGAGACTGTGGAATCCCACAAAAGCAGAGATCAAAATTTGATCGAAGACAAAGGAGATAGAGTTTGCGCAGAAAGATAACATAAACCCTAGAGTAACATCATGCAAATACCTTGAGATGTATGTGTTTACTGATCTGCATGAAGTATTTTTTTGTGATTTCACACACTTATTGCAGGAGTGGATATTGATGTTGAAGTATAACCATGCAAAAAATTGTATCCAACAGTTAGAGTGGACCTTAATTTAGATTGATCAGCTACAGCAGGTGAATAACAAATTCACCCGTGCAGTATATTTTTGGCTTAACAGTATTGTAGCAGGATTTATAACAAAATTTGCAGTAGATACAATGCAGTATATCATGAGTTTCTATGAGGGCCTTGAGGAAGGTATACTAGATCATTGTATATTTCCATTAAGATAATTCTCTATAACAAAGGTGTAATGATAATGGATTCAGACAGCTAAACTTCCTTGCGTGAATGGGGGAAAGGGGGAAGAACTAACAAAAAAAGGAGAAATGGAAGGAGAAATGGATAAAGGGAATAAGGAGGAACCCTTGGACCCAATCATGATGAACGATGACCAGATAAAGTGGATCATGGTGACAACTAGAAATACGCGCAGTGGAGTACCCTACCAATACAAGGTGAACACCAAGAAGAGAGTCGTAGCTGCAAGGGAAGGCTTGGCAAGTGATGAAGAGGAGGCATAGCTTCTTCAAGCTGTGGAGTAGATTGAGGAAATCCCATAAGAAACATATGAGAGGAAGACAAGAGGTACAAGAGCAAGAATAGAATGCAAAAATCCTATCAATATTAATGTCAGTGTGGAACCTATCAACCCATGTATGACTAACACACCAAAAAGAACAGTACCGTTTAGACAACCAAATTTCGGGAGAAGGAAGAAAGCAAGAAGTACATCTACACAAGGAACAAAAACTAGAGGATCCAATTTAGGAATAATTAGTCAAGTATATACACCTCAAAGAGTTAGTAGTTCAATATTCAGGATGGCAGGACACTATGCCACCATTAGGTTACCAAAACTCAAAGGAGAAGCATTGGAGGACCCGAAAAAGCACTTGTTTATCTCTGAGAAGATCTAGGAAGAAAAAAAGATCACAGACGAGGACACTAAACTTGCACAACTAGCGATTACACTAAGGGATCAAAAACTGGATTGGTATATGAGTTTAGCGACAAACAATCCACCATGAACAACTGGAACGATTGCAGACATCAATAAATTGTTGATAAATGAGTTCCAAAAGCCAAGTTTAGAGGACCAGTACATGAACGAGATGATATAAATTAGACAGAAACCAGGAGAATCCGTATGGGAGATTGACCAGAGATTCAAGTGACTAAAAAGAAAGTTGAAATATCTCATGATAGATATGCAACACAGGCACATGTTTGTCAATTCATTATTACCACACTTAAAATATCCACTATGACAAAAGAAGTTTCAGACACAGGAAAAGGCTCTGCAGGAAGCCCTGTAACTGGA
Organism: Picea mariana; assembly: GCA_032191745.1. Lineage (NCBI taxonomy): Eukaryota > Viridiplantae > Streptophyta > Pinopsida > Pinales > Pinaceae > Picea > Picea mariana. The sequence continues at coordinate 179,917 of JASDQU010106125.1, forward strand.
AGAAAACCAATACCAGAAGACAGATCTAGCCATTGAAGATCTGAAGGAGGATTTGAACAACTTAACATTCTAGATAAACCAGAACAAAAGTAAGGACAAACGAGAAGTCGTTTGGTGTACCGCATGCAGGATGGAAGGGCACCATAAGAACGAATTTCCAACATTCACGTAGTACATGGAAGAAGGAATGCCAAATCCATTACCAATAGGAGGAATATGGTGTGAGATATATAATAAAATGGGCCATGATCCATATCACTGCCCAATGATGTAGAAATACCAAATAGTCCCAAAGTGTTCATATTGCAACTTTTGCAAGTTAGTGGGCCATGGTGACAAATGATGCAGGAGCATCACAACAACAAGCGAGCGTGGGACAAAACGACAACGCATTTTGGCACATGATGAATTGTTTAAAATATTTTGAAGTTTGATGCGCCAAACATAAATGAAATAATTAAGAAAGGGAATACTAGTAGATTGTAATCATACCTTGAGCATCCCGCTCTCATATGAAGGATTAAGAGGCATTTATGCTAGTAAATGTAAGTAGGTAGCTTTAAATTCTTAGATTAGACAATTTTAGGAGCCGGAGGGAAAACAGATATAGACACCCTCACTTGTATCATTGTAACATTAGCAGCATAATCAAGAGAGCATAGAGAAGAAGAAGCAGAGAGCTGTGTAAAGTAAAAACCCATGTGCATAAGTTCTGGATTAATACAAAGATATTTAGTTCAGACTCATGGTGTTCAATTGATTTCTGTGTTTATACATGATGATTGATATATGTTGGTTTACTCTCTGTTATGCATTTTATTTGATGCATGAATTTATGATTTCATATTAAATGTCTGAAATTTGAAGAGAGGGAGAGTAAGGAATGAGTTTCAATTGTTTCTCTGTCTGAGCAAGAGTTTTCCTGCAAGGAGTGCAGTGAAATTGTTCGCAAGGTGTGCGTTGACAGAATTCAGAGTTCATCTCTGAAAGCTCAATAGGGATAGCATTGTTCTCATTCTCGTAGAAGTGAAAATTAAGCACAGGAGTCGTGCAAGGAGTGCGCAGGCCGAGTGAAGTCTTAGAGTTACAACCTGAGTGAAATTGTTGAAGGTCTGCTGCTACAAAAAGAGTGTACAGAATCTAAGAATTCAAATACTTAGAGTGTATTTGAAGAAGTGATGCAAGGAGTGCGTGCAGGAATTTTCCCCAAAGAACTTGAGGATTTTTCAAATCAAGCTGTCGAAGAAAAGATCAGGAGGTTTATTACCTTGAAGTGTTCAAAGGGGAGACGTTGCAAATTTACTTGTAGGCAGATAAGTTCCAGCGGAGGAATACCATGTTCGCTTCGCAAGAATCATCAAGGAGAAATTGGACGGTCGGAATTCTCCAAGGAGAATTCGCGAAGTCCCAAGAGCCATCGAGTCGTGTAGAGGAGTAGGGGAGTTACGGTTTAAAACCTTTGCATCAAGATTCGTGAGGTTGCAAAAGGCGAAGTCGCAAAAACCATGAAAGAATCTAAGCCATCCGTTAGAAGGAGGACACGTGTCATGAGATCACCCATATCGGGGATTCAAACATCGGAGGTCAAAAAGGGAAGCCCTTCGAATTCATGAGTGGCGAAGTCGCGAGAGATCGAAATTCTCCAAGGAGAATTCGCGAAGTCCCAAGAGCCATCGAGTCGTGTAGAGGAGTAGGGGAGTTACGGTTTAAAACCTTTGCATCAAGATTCGTGAGGTTGCAAAAGGCGAAGTCGCAAAAACCATGAAAGAATCTAAGCCATCCGTTAGAAGGAGGACACGTGTCATGAGATCACCCATATCGGGGATTCAAACATCGGAGGTCAAAAAGGGAAGCCCTTCGAATTCATGAGTGGCGAAGTCGCGAGAGAATCGCAGCCGTGCATCAGAGGAGGACAGGTGACAGAGATCAATGGATCTCGCGAACTCGAAGGTTCTCAAGGTGAGAGCCTAAATATTGGGTGCTCCAAGTCGCGAGTGGTGAAATCGCGAGGAGCTAGGACAACCATAGGATCTGAGCCAACAGGGGCTATTGGATCAATCACATAATCTCATTTCAAGGTTTTGTGGGTTGAAGAGCCGAAAACTTAGCATCAGGATTCACGAAGTCGCCAAGTCCGAAACTCCAAAAAGGCGGGAAGTTCTGTTGTGGGACCCCCATTGATGATGTGTCGGAATTTCGACATTTCGACATATCGGCGGATAGGAAGTCGAGACTTCTGTCCTGAAAGTACCGAAGTCGCGAGTTGAGATAAGGAGTAGCGAGGAGTTTGGGATCTCGACACTTCGGGTGTTGGAATACAAAGGAGGTATCACTTCAAGAAGCAAAGTCACGAAGTGCCAAAGCTGGGCACGAGGGACACATGGAAGTACCACAAGGTGGGGCCCACATGATTGGCAGGTGAAAACACGTCGCCTAGAGGAAGGAGTCAATACTTCATTGACTTCTCGCGTCTTGAGGATTCGCAAGATAAGAGAACGAGAGCTCGACGTTGAAACTTGTGAAGTCGTGAGTAGTGAGAGGAGCTAGCGTTAAGCTTAGCCGGTGGTCATGTGTAGAGGCGCTGACAGAGAGGAGCTATACCCATTTCATGATCTCGAGTATCACGATATTGGAAGAGAAGAGTGGGGAGCCTCGACTCACGAACTCGCGAGTTGCGAGTTGCGACAAGAACCTTTGGAATTGGGCCTTGGTCATAGAGTTGTGGTCACACGAAAGGGTAGAGCTCATGCCTAGTGATGTTTACATAGGAGAGCTTTCGAAATGACCTGTGGATTGACTGAAATTGAGATTCCAGCAGGGAGTCGAAAGAGTCGATACGACTCAAGAAGATAAAGAATGATCCTGTGAGTAGATCTTGGCTCGAGGGCCGATAGGTCTGCATCAATTTGGTATCAGAGCTTGACTCTGTTTGTATACTTCAGATAGGGAAAGTGAGAAAGAAAATCTCAGCCATTCTACTGAGAAGAAGAGACAAACAAACACTCAATCCGCCAGAGGATAGGGAGACGTCAAGAGAAAGGGGTAGGTAGGTGCCAAATCTAGCCATGGAAAGAGATATACATGACCTACGCGCTAGAGTCATGGACATGGAAATAAAACAGAGGCACACAGCCAGTGCTAGGGATCTCAGTGATTCCAAAAGTGAAGATGAAGTTGGACATGAAAGAGAAGAAGTTACAGCAGAAGATGTAGCAAATGAACGCCTGATTAGGGCTGTTGTAAGAATGGGTGCTAGAGTAAAAATGGATATTCCAGTATATGAAGGAAACCTGGATGCTGAAGAGCTTCTAAAATGGATTAGAGCTCTGGACACATATTTTGAATATGAAGATGTTGAGGAAGACAAAAAGGTCAAACATGTTATCACAAGATTGAAAGGACATGCAACATTGTGGTGGGATGAGCTACAAGTTGACAGACACTGCAAAGGCAAGTAGAAAATCAAGAGTTGGGATAGGATGAATGTGAATATGAAGGTGAAATTCATTCTCAGGGATTACCAGATTACTTTGTTTCAGAGAATGAAGAATTTGAGACAGAAACTGATGTCAGTGAAGGAGTACACTGAAGAATTCTACAGGCTGAACATGAAGGTAGGTCATCGCAAAAGTGATGATGAAAAGATTTCCAGGTACATGAATGGTCTGAGATACGACATTCAATATGAGATGAGCATGATGAACATCTGAATGGTGGAAAATGCTTATTAGATGTCTCTGAAGACTGAAGAGAAGCTAATCTGAAAACAGGGTCAAAGAGGTCGAGGCAGAAGTCAAGCCAGAGTCAAAGCAGTTTCCCAGGATAGGAACCAGAAACCAAAAGAGGACTGGAAGAAACCTTAGCTTCAGACTGAGAGAGGTGGAAGCTCACAGAGAGGGAAACATACCAAACAGAGAGGTCAGTATGCTGATGGAACCATTTTTCCTTGTACCAGAGGTAGAGGAAGAGGAAGAGGTGGAGTAGTGAAATGATTCACTTGTGGAAAAGTCGGACATAAATCTTATGAGTGTCCTGATAGAAATAAAGAAGGTGGTAAAACTCACATTGCCGAAGCACAGAGGCGGAATGTTGAGGCAGAAGATATTGAAGGCAGAAGATCACTGATGATGTGAAAAGTTATCTTAACACCAGAGAAGGAGGTGCAGAGTTCGGTCTAAAGAAACAGACTTTTTCGGACCGCCTGCAAGACCAAATACTAGGCGTGCAAAGTCATTGTGGACAGTGGTAGCATAGATAATCTCATTTCTATAGAGATGGTAGAAAAGATGGAGCTGGAGACTATTGAACATCCGAGCCCATACAAAGTTTCATGGCTACAAAAAGGATATCAGGTAAATGTCACTAAACAATGTTTAGTTGAATTGAAAATAGGAGGGTATAAAGATGAAATACTCTGTGATGTTATTCCCATGGATGTTTGTCATCTATTTCTATGTAGACCATGGAAATATGACAGAAATTTGATTCATGATGGGAGGAAGAACACATACACCCTAGAGAAGAATGGGAGAACTCACATGTTGCTTCCAATCAAAGATAAAGAGGTGAAACCTGAAGTAAGCAACGTTGTACTTCTCATGAGTGGGAAGGAGCTTCTTACAAAGGTTAAGAGGAAGGAGGAACCACAATTCATTATGGTCAGGAAGCCTAAAATTGTTTTAACCAGTACAAGGGTAGATGATTTACTGGAAGAGGTTCATAAATTGTTGAAAGAGTTTTCTGACATAGTAGTGGACGAACTACTTCGTTCGTTGCCACTGATCAGAAGTGTGGGTCATCATATTGATCTCATACCTGGAGCTAGTTTACCAAACAAAGCAGCATACAGATTGACGCTGCAGGAGAAGGAAGAAGTCAAAAGACAGGTCCAAGATTTAATGGACAAAGGGTTGGTTAGAGAAAGCTTGAGTCCGTGTTTTGTTCCGATAGTGCTCAGTCTGAAGAAAGACAGAGGTTGGAGGATGTGTACTGACTCAAGAGAAATCAACAAGATAACCATCAGGTACAGATTTCCATTGCCAAGGATGGATGATTTGATGGATTGCTTGAGTGGGGCCAAATTTTTTTCAAAGATTGATTTGAAAAGTGGATATCACCAGATTTGTATGAGAGAAGGTGATGAATGGAAGACAACCTTCAATACCAATGAAGGGTTATATGAGTGGCTTGTTATGCCATTTGGTCTGACAAACATGCCAAGTTATTTATTTGGGTTTTGGAAGAAATCCTCATTCATGAAGACAGAGCTCATTTATTTGGGTTTTTTTATTTCTGCAGATAAGTTGAGGATGGATCCAGATAAGGTGGAGGTAATTAAGAATTGGCCATCACCGAAGAGTATATTTGGGGTGAGAATTTTTCATGGATTGGCTAGTTTCTACCAAAAGTTCATCAAGAATTTTAGTGGAATTAGTGCACCAATGATGGACATAGTGAAGAAGAGACACAACTTTTTTCACTGGATAGAAGAGGCTGAGAAAAGTTTCAATTTGTTCAAGAAGAAAATCACGGAACAACCAATTTTGGTGTTGCTGAATTTTAAAAAGAAATTTCAGGTAAAATGTGATGCAAGTGGATTTGCAATAGGGGCAGTCTTGAGCCAAGAAGATAGGCCGATAGCATACTTCAGCGAGAAGCTGAATGAAGTTAAAGTGAAATACTCCATGTATGACAAGGAGTTCTATGCTATTATTCAAGCATTGAAGAAGTGGAGACACTATTTGATTCCTAAGGAGTTTTTCTTATACAGTGAGAATCATGCTTTGCAGTTTGTGACTCAACATGAGAAGTTGAATCAAAGACATGTTAAATGGGTTGAATACATGCAGAACTTTACTTTTGTAACTAAGCATATTTCTGGAACTGCTAACAAAGTTGTTGATTCTTTGAGCAGGAAATGTTTGTTGTTGCAAGAGTTCAGAGTCAAAACACTAGGTTTTGATGACCTTAGGGACATGTACAGAGATGATCCAGATTTTAAGGAGGCATATGAAGCAACTGAGGATCCAATTCTCAGGGACAGAATCCAATGGACAGAATACATGATCCAAGAAGGATTACTGTTTAAGGGTAATCAAATTTGTATTCCAAAATTCTCCATGAGGGAGAATCTGTTGAAGGAGAAACATAGTGGAGGATTGGATGAGCATTTAAGTCACGACAAGAAGTTCTCAAAGTTAAATGAGTCATATTTTTGGCCAGGAATGAGAGCAGACATCAAAAGGTTCGTGGACAGATGCAGAATTTGTTGGCATTCAAAAGGGAAGAGGTAGAATGCATGATTTTATCAACCATTACCCATACCTGACAGGACGTGGGATGTAGTCAACATGGACTTCATATTGGGGTTGCTGAGAACAAAAATAGGGTTTGACTTGATCTTTGTAGTAGTAGATAAATTTTCTAAGATGGAACGCTTCATACTGTGTCAGAAAACCAGTGATGCAACTCACATTGCGAATCTGTTTTTCAAAGAAGTCATTCGACTTCATGGATTACCAAGGAGCATCGTCTTAGATCGAGACGCCAAGTTCGTAGGACACTTCTAGAGAACCTTATGGAAAAAGTTGGGAACAAACTTGTCATTCAGTTCAGCTTGTCATCCTCAGATAGATGGACAGACAGAAGCTGTGAATAGGAGCTTGGGAGACTTGTTGAGGATTTTGGTGACTAAACATCACAGTCAGTGGGACAATATTCTGCCACAGGCGAAATTTGCTTACAATGATTCAACCAATAGAAGAATAGGGCATAGTCCATTCCAAATTTTTTACAAGATGCAGCCAAGAGGAGTTTCAGAATTGAGAGATTCAGAACAGAATGCAATTAGGAGTGCTAGTGCAGAAGATTTCGCAGAAGCGATGAAGGAACTTCACAGCCAGGTGAAGGAGCGATTGAAAAACTTGAGCCAATAGTATAAGCGTAGAGCAGATCAACATAGGAGACAACTTCACTTTGAGGTTGGTGATTTGATTCTTGCACATATGAGAAAGGAAAGGTTTCTGAAGGGGACATATAACAAACTGAAGATGAAGAAGATCGGACCATGTAATGCCTTGAAGAAATTTGGGGCAAATGCTTATTAGATTGAATTACCCGATGGGATCGAAATTTATCTGATATAATATGTCTCATATTTGTACCCATACAAAGCTGGAGTAGATAGAGAACAACCATAGGTTCAGTGGACTAAACAGATGCCATTTGCAGAGAAGCCATAGATGGAAAGCATACTCGACAAAAGAGTTAGCAAAAGGACTAGAAGAAGGAAATATTTTGAATACTTGGTCAAGTGTAAGGGACATCCAATTGAAGATGCTAGCTGGGAGAATGAAGCAGAGATCCAAAAGCATGGACCGACTGTACAAGAGCTCATGGACAGGAGCCCGTGAAAATTTTCAAGCGAGGGAGTATGATGCAGGAGCATCACAACAACAAGCGAGCGTGGGACAAAACGCCAATGCATTTTGGCACATGATGAATTGTTTGAAATATTTTGAATTTTGATGCACCAAACATAAATGAAATAATTAAGAAAGGGCGTACTTGTAGATTGTAATCAGACCTTGAGCATCTCGCTCTCGTCTAAAGGATTAAGAGGCATTTATGCTAGTAAATGTAAGTAGGTAGCCTTAAATTCTTAGATTAGACAGTTTTAGGAGCCGGAGGGAAAACGGATATAGACACCCTCACTTGTTTCATTGTAACATTAGAAGCATAATCAAGAGAGCATAGAGAAGAAGAAGTAGAGAGCTGTGTAAAGTAAAAACCCATGTACATAAGTTATGGATTAATAAAAAGATCTTTAGTTCAGACTCATGGTGTTCATTTGCTTTCTGTGTTTGTACATGTTGATTGATATATGTTGGTTTACTCTCTGTTATGCATTTTCTTTGATGCGTGAATGTATGATTTCATATTAAATGTCTAAAATCTGAAGAGAGGGAGAGTAAGGAATGAGTTTCAATTGTTTCTCTGTTTTAGCAAGAGTTTTCCTACAAGGAGTGCAGTGAAATTGTCCGCAATGTGTGCGTTGACAGAAGTCAGAGTTCATCTCTGAAAGCTCAGGAGGGATAGCATTGTTCTCATTCTTGCAAAAGTACAAGTTAAGCATAGGAGCCATGCAAGGAGTGCGCAGGCCGAGTGAAGTCTCAAAGTTACAACCTGAGCGAAATGGTTGAAGGACTGCTGCTACAAAAAGAGTGCACAAAATCTAAGAATTCAAATACTTGGAGTGTATTTGAAGAAGTGGCGCAAGGAGTGCGCGCAGGAATTTTCCCCAAAGAACTTGAGGATTTTTCAAATCAAGCTCAGGAGGGATAGCATCTTCAAAGTTGTTGAAGAAAATATCAGGAGGTGTAGTACCTTGAAGCGTTCAAAGGGGAGGCATTGCAAAGTTACTTGCAGGCAGATAAGTTCCAGTGGAGGAATACCGTGTTCGCTTTGCAAGAATCGTCAAGGAGAAATTGGACAGTCGGAATTCTCTGTGGAGAATTCGCAAAGTCCCAAGAGCCGTCGAATAGTGTAGAGGAGCAAGGGAGTTATGGTTTAAATCCTTTGCATCAATATTCACGAGGTTGTGAAAGGCGAAGTCATGAAAACTGTGAAATAATCTAAGTCATCCGTTAGATGGAGGACACATGTCACGAGATCACCCATATTGGGGATTTGGACATCGGAGGTTAGAAAGGGAAGCCCTTCGACTTCACAAGTGGCGAAGTCATGAGAGAATCATAGTCGTCCATCGGAGGAGGACAGGTGGCAGAGATCAAGGGATCTTGCGAAATCGGAGGTTCGCAAGGTGAGAGCCCAAAGATTGGGTGCTCCAAGTTGCTAGTGGCAAAATCGTGAGGAGCTAGGACAGGCATAGGATCTGAGCCAACAAGGGCCATTGGATCACTCACATAATCTCATTTCGGGGTTTCGTCGGTTGAAGAGATGAAACATTAGCATCAGGATTCACGAAGTCACGAAGTCCGAAACTCCAAAAAGGAAGAAAGTTCCATTGTGGGACCCGCGTTGACGACGTGTCAGAATTTTGACATTTCAGCATATCGACGGATAGGAAGTTGATACTTCTGTCCCAAAAGTCCCGAAGTCATGATTTGCGATAAGGAGTAGCGAGGAGTTCAGGATATCATCACTTCGGGTGTCAGAATACAAAGGAGGTAGCGCTTCAGGAAGCGAAGTCACGAAGTGTCGAAGCTAGGCACGAGGGACACATGGAAAAACCACAAGGTGGGGCCTACATGATTGGTAGGTGAACACGCATCGCCTGAAGGAAGGAGTCAATACTTCATTGACTTCTCATGTCTCAGGGATTCGCAAGATAAGAGCATGAGAACTCGACATTGAAACTTGCAAAGTCGCGAGTAGCGAGAGGAGCTAGCATTAAGCTTAGCCTGTGGTCACATGTAGAGGCGTTGACAGAGAGGAGCTATACCCATTTCGTGATCTCGAGTATCGTGAGATTGGAAGAGAAGAGTCGGGAGCCTCGACTCACGAACTTGCGAGTTGCGAGTTGCGACAAGTGCCTTTGGAATTGAGCCTTGGTCATAGCACTGTGGTCACACGAAAGGGTGGAGCTCATGCCTAGTGTTGTTTACATAGGAGAGCTCCTGAAAGGACCTGTGGATCAACTGAAATTGATATTCTAGCAGGGATTCAAAAGAGTCGATCATGCTCAAGAAGATAAAGAATGATCCTGTGAGCGGATCTCGGCCTGAGGGCCGATAGGTCTGCATCAACAAATACTGTAGAACTATGGACTTGATGAGAGAGAGGACATGATATGCATATAGGGTGCAAGAATAAATAATGACCAGGTAAGCCACACCTCAGTTTAACCAAGTACCAACCCCATATAACACTGTGCAACAATAGTATAATATTGTGCAACAACCATATAATACCGTGCAACCACAGTACAACACATTACATCCTTAGTATAATACTGCACAGTACAATCAGGTGCCTCACTATAATGCGTCGCGAGGAGATTGAGCTAGATACATAGGTGGAGGACGAGCAAGAGGAGACTTTGGAAGAGGTAGAGGACTAGTGGTATGTCACAACTGTCAACAACCAGGACATTATGAAAGAGAATTTCCACTCCCACCAGTGACTTATATGTATTGTCGCACATCAGATCACAACATGGAAGAATGTCCTACGTTACTAGGAAAGATCCAGGAAAAGAAGAATCATAACAACTGGAATTTCCAATAGATTTCAGTGGAAGCAAGGGATGGAGGGAGAGACATCAACATAGTTACACGTAGAGGAGCTAAAACAGGAAATGAGGCAGCCCGACAAGAACTAGTACATCACCAATGGATAAAGAAGAATGTCAAACCAAGCAAGCAGTTCGACGCACAGAACGAGAAGGAAAAATTTAAGAAATCCAAAGAAGAATTTATGAAGAATGAAAATGCGTCGACCTCAACTAAGCAGCATAACAATGGAGTACCAGAGTATGAGATGCCTCCAACGTTGGATCATACTAAAGAAATGCAACCCCTGGGACAAGTAAGTACAATCAAAGGATTTTTTCAATCATGTTTAAAACTATTGAATGATCCATCCTCTGTCAAAATATTGAAAAATATATTAGAAAGATTTAGCATAGAGACAAAAGGGAAACTAGAACAAAAAATAGTCAATCACCTACATACAAGAAGAAGAACAAGTAGAGAATTCAGGATGAATGCCAACATAGAAGATTTCAACATGGGAGATATCATACTGGATCTAGGATCTGAAGTCAATGTATTACACAAGAAGACATGGCAATGTATGGGAGAACCCACATTAGGATATTCACCCGTTCAACTGAAACTAGCAAACCAACAAAGGGTTATACCAGTTGGGAGACTGAAAGGAGTGACAGTAGACCTGGATGGAGTGCGCACTAAAGAAGACTTTGAAATGATTGAAATAGTGGACGACACAACACCATATCCAACATTGCTCGACTTGGATTGGGCATTCTATAACTAGGCCATAATCGATTTAAAGACATGAAAAATGGAATTTGAGTCAAGAGAATACAGGGTCATTGCACCATTAGATCCATCAGAAGGGGAGAGGTTTGTAGAGCCTACTTGCTTGGACTTGGAGGAAATTAGCCAGTTGTACAAAGCAACTGTGCGAGATGAGGATTATGTGAACCCAAATGCAGATGGGATACTTAGTTGACAGAGCATTAATTCATGTGCGTCAAACTCAGATACAGGTTTAGAGAACTAGAAATAGAGGATACACAAAGTTTCCTCATGAATATGCGCAAGAATCAACCATGCAGTAAGATGGGTAGGTACAGAGATAAGGGAACCACCCAATTTCCATGGATTAAATGATCTAGAATCATTCTTGACACAGTAGGAAGATGAATTGTTAGAAAATTAGAGACTCTTAGCACTTGATATATAACTTAAGGACACACCTGCAAGATGGTGGGGCACACACAAAGAAACAATCAAGGATTGGTACCAATGCAAGCGGTTACTGTGCATAAGGTTTGGCGCAAAATATAAAAGTAGCCAGCAACATAAATATGATGGATAGGGGGGACCAATGGAACACTTGGAGAAGTGCGAAGAGATGTGGAAAATGACACCCCCATAGGAATGGCCTCATCATTTCATGCACACCTTAGAGGGCATCCCAAAAAACTGGTATATGGACCAAGAATTGCACAGGGGAACTATGAGTTGGCCAATATTGCAGAAGAACTTTACAGTCAATTTCTCATTCGAGCATGAAAACCCCAACATAGATGCAACACTTAAACAAATAAGAGGGGTGATACTCATTCAGGAACCTGAAGTCGAACTCATAACAGAGAAACAAAAATGGAACAGACAAATAATGAAAGAATTGTTGTCATGCTACCATGTGAAGGAAGAAGTACCATATGAACACGATTTGTGCAACATTCAGATCAAGGAAGCATAAGGCGAAACAGAAGTGGAATTTCCACCTCTAGAATCATAAGTAATTGTTGCATCGATCAATGTGAAGAAATCAGACATTGGGAAAGTTGAGAATCCCAAAATGGCCAACATTGGAGACTACTGGGATGAGTAGACAGTGGAAAGAATAACAGAGTTACTACACGAGTACATCGACTTGTTCCCCACAACATTTACAAAAATGAAGGGCATAGTTAGAGAGCTAGGTGAAATCAAGATACCACTCAAATCTGAGGCAATATCGATCAAGCAACGACCATACAGACTAAATCTGATATATAAGAAAAAATTCAAAACTGAGATCAATAGGATGCTCGAAGTCGACATCATAGAACCTATGGAAGAATATGAATGGATAAGTCCGATGGTAGTTCAGGAGAAAAAACAAGGTAGGATAAGTATATATGACAAATTGAGGAAGTTGAATGATGCATGCCTACATGACCCATTCCCTACACCCTTCATGGATGAAGTGTTGGAGAACGTAGGAGGACAGGAAGCCACTAGAAAATTTAGGTCATTTTGCGATGGCTATTTCGACACTCTTGCGACGTTATGTCATGGATATTGCGACGAATATTGAGTTCTCAAACTTTGTTTCATGTGACGTGGAAATTTTGATGAACTTGAATTAACTTCACAAGCGTGACGAACGTAGGGAACTTCTCACAATTGCAACAAAAAAAAAATATCATCGCCAATACGACTAAGTGACAAAATCATCGAAAGAGCGACACAGTAGGGAAATTGTCGCACACTCGAAAATATAGGAAAAGTAAGTGAAACCAAATGTTCATCGCTATTGCGACGACAACATTGTATATAGCGACGATTTCGCTATACAAATTTCATGGTTTATACAGCAAATTAGTTGCAGGATTTCTATTATGCGTCGCAATTGCGACGACAACTTTCATGGTCTATATAGAAAATTCATCGCATGATTTTTATTTTCGTCAAAATTGGGATGACAACTTTTCTTGGTTTATATAAAAAAATTGTCGCAGGATCTTTATTGTGCGTCGAAATTGCGACAACTACTTTTCTTGGTTTATATAGAAAATTTGTCGCAGGATCTTTATTGTGCGTCGAAATTGTGACAACAACTTTTCTTGGTTATATATAAAATTTGTCGCAAAATCTTTATTGTGCGTCGAAATTGTGATGAAAACTTTTCTTAGTTTATATAGAAAATTTGTTGGAGGATTTTTGTTGTGCGTCGAAATTGCAACGACAAATTTTCTTGGTTTATATAGAAAATTCGTTGCAGGATTTTTATTGTGCATAAAAAACTATTTATTTAAAATAAAAAATAAAAAAATTATTTTTGGGAAAAATAAATAAAATTTTATTTTTGAGCAATCTTGTGGGAATCTTTAAAATTAAGGGTTTATTGGGGGGATCTTTAAAATTAAGGGCCATTCCATTTATTGGGAATATTTAGAAATATCATTCTAAGTACAAAGCTTGTGGGAATCTAGTTGGGAAAGGCCATTGTCTTCTTATTTGTTTAATGATTTATACACAAGGGTAATTTCCTTGTAAACTTACCTTTCTAACATTATTTTTTATGACTACATGAGAAATAGTTCACATTTGGGAAAAAAATCAATGTYATAGAATGCTTATCCATCTTAATTTTTAAACTACATGTTGGAGGGTGAATTATCCACAACAAAGAAACATGTTTTTAAATGGCATTTTGCAGGGGGGATCACAACATCCCCTCTTTACCTACCAACCAAACAAATCTTGAATCTTTGTTGAGAATCACAWCACCCTTTCTTTACCCATCAACTAACCAAACCTAGTTAACATGGAATATTATTTAATTATATATTTTGTATATAAACACCTTTTTTTTTCTAGCAAGAGAATTAAATTTGGATGCTACAATGAGTTTGAGACTAGCATTGGAGAGTGAGGAGTTTTACCTTTGGTCAATGTTCGTATCTCATGGAATTCACCTAATACTTTGATCAAGTTCCAATTCCATTTCCATTGGTTGACCTCTATTAAAAGACCAAAAGGAGATTTCTATTTATATTATCTCTAGTCATTGAAAGCATAAAATTTGATATTTGAAAGAGAACTAAAAAATACAAGGATATATGACAGGTTGTAATCTATATGTCTAATGATGTCACCCTTTTGCAACTATTCAAAATAATGGGAGGAGAAATTGAAACTTTTGGATTCAAATATGGAAGGAATCATTTTGGATTGATGAAATCATAGATATCAAATGCTAACATTACATAATCCAAGTGTAGTAGGGGTATTCGAGGGTGTTGAATCCATTTTTCTATTAAAAACAACAAATTCATCAATCCAAAATTGCAATTTCAACAAAGATTGCCTAGATAGAATCTAGTGAGGGAAAATCACAAAAGGTCAAAATCATTTAACATTTATCCTTCTTCTATAATTCGGTAGCCTCTAATTT